>NW_019104508.1:469254-520212 GCF_001995035.1 Momordica charantia
TAACCTATTGTAAAAAGAAGTGCGATATAACCCTAGACGAACTCTTACTCAATTGGTTCTATACCAAGGAAGTAATAATAGGTTCTTTAGTTTTATTAAAACTATTTTTTTTAATTGTTTTTAGAATTGCATCTGTATCTATTCTAAATAAGTATTTTTATGATTTCACGAGTATGTTTGCGTTTCAAGAATTTAATTTTCACTTTTTTTCAACATTGGAATGACTTTACAGGTCTCTTCAAGATATTTCAAATCAACTATCAAGTACAATTTTTTAATCAATCTCTTTATTTTGTATCCTCAATCCTCATAACATCAAGATATGACTTTCCATTCAATTCCTTAGAGAAAAACCCTCTAAAGTAATCCATGACACGAATTCTTTTAAACAAAGTTGGTCTTTCTGCGGTGACCAAACTTGGAGCTGGACCCATCTCCCCATCTAATCTTGGGTTGTAGAACATGGCCACTGAAAGCCTCTCCTTCACTGAGTTTACTATCGCCCGATGCTCGATGCTGTGGTATATTCCATTTGTCACAATCTGGAGGTCCACATTTGACATGATCAGTTTTACAAGTTCGTTACAATTAGAGGAATTGTAATAGATGGTAAATAGTTTTGTCATATTTGTAAATTTGTTGGAGGACGGACCGTACCTCCATAACGTCTCCAACATTGACAACAAAAGCATTTGGGAGAGGCTTAACAGGGATCCACCTGCCATCATTCCTTATTTGGAGGCCTTCCATTTCATTGAGTTGAAGAAGAATAGTAATGCCTGATGCATCAGAATGATTGTTGAGTCCAATGACAAGCTCTGGCTGAGGACATGGAGGATAGTAATTCATCCTTATTCCCTGCATTCCTTCTTCAAAAAGCTCTCTCATTTCGCAACCTTCCATTTTCAGAGCTTTCGCCATCGAGTCGAGTAGTTTCATTGCTAGAACTTTCATTTCCGATGCATAAGTATCCAAATCATCTCTGAAGGCAACGAAAATAATAAGAATTTTGTTACGGATACAAAATTGAAAGTTCGGGAACCTATTAGACACAAAATTGAAAATTTATTACACCTGAATGGGAGAGGGAGGTTCGGAAATAGATGGGGTTTCCTCAAATAAGTAGGGAGTGTAATAATTCCAAACAAGTCTCCCCAATTAAGCTTCTGCTCCTCAGAGACAACAAAGTTCTGTCCAAATCCTTCAAAATCTCCTGCCTTTTGCCACAACTTCCTCTTCTCTTCCATTGGAAGATCAAACAGTTCTTGAATGCCTGATCTCATACTCTCCACCAATGCATCAGTCACTCCATGATTTATCAACTGCACAAAGAAAATTAATCTACAAAATATGATATCAAGATATAACCTTTCAAAAGACAGATAAAACTCTGCAAGTACCTGGAAGAATCCCCAATCTTTGCAAGCATGATGGAGCTTATCAAGCTCAGAGTCTTCGGAATGGTCAGAGAATAATAACTTGTGCATATCAATAACAGGGATTTGGGCTGCACTACTGTCAGCGAACTCGAAAGGAGGATCTTGGTCGAGGCGGACGTATCGAAGGGGAACCGTCGACAGCGGGCCTTTCGCCAACTCTCGAACACAAGGCACCAGAAGAGAATCACCAAGCTGCAGCTCCATCTCCCCACCAAGAAGCTCCTATTGAACACACACACACATACACAAGTAAATGTTGCATTCAATTTGCATCAATGAAAACTATTTGTTTCTAATGCAACTGTTGAGTAAGACAAAGGCTGCGTTTCAGTTGCATTGTAATTGTCAACCTAGGCAATCTTATCTTGAATGTGTCAGCATTGTTCTTTGGAGATGGATCATGAGATCGTATTCTAAATAAAATAAGCATTGTGGTCCAACTTCTATCCCCAAAAGTTGAAATTTTTAATCAATCCAATGAGACATTAATTTGTTTCCATGTGGAATTATTTGAATTCAGACTAACTTCAACTAATTTATAATTCAATCCTACTCGATTCATCAGATTTTTTCAACAGTACCCACATTCTATTCTTATGTTGAGTTATGGGCTTCAACTGATCAGTCCAAGGCCTTAATAGAGTGGTTTGAAAAAATCTTGTTCGAATTTCAAATTCCCAGCCACAATGATTGAAATGAATTTTTTGAAACAAGGCCTGGGCCCAGGTGAAAGCCCATTTCCAACAAATAGGGGAAGGCCCATTTCAGAAGTTACTGACCTTCCTTCACCTTCACAGCTCTGAGTCCACATTCCCCATACAAGATTAGCAGACCCTTTACATACATGGAACAATCCCCATTTCCTTTCCCTACCTGTAAATGCTACTTACAGCAGCAGAATCTCTCATTGCCAACCGATGAAGATCGGCGACCGATACCGACAGTTCCGATTCTCCATCCGATACAGTCGGGTCCTTATCCATATGTTCATAGTGGAGCAGGATCTTAAAAATTGACTCGTATAAATTTGTTCATATATGGTTAAAAACATCTTTAAAAGTCGTAGGTTTAAATCTTTACTTTGTATTTGTGATATAATACTGCAAATAATACGATATATTCATGAATATGTTGCGAAGAGATGGGTCAATCCCAATGTAGTCTAACTAATTAAAAGAACAAAATTAGAAGAGGCCAAAGCGAGCATAGTTCAACGGTAATTGACATATACCGAGGTTGTGAGTTCGAATCCTGTACTAAAAAAAAATAATAATAATAAGTGAGAAAAATAGTTTCTATCGATGCTTGTGGCTACTGGCTAGTCATACATATCTAAAAATAACTGAAAACTTAACTAATCGAGATTGTTAATTAGGCTATTTATTAGAGTGTTTGGGTATCTTTAAATATCAATTTGTATTTTTCAAAATTATTCTCAGCTGATTGAGCAAAAGCTTATTAATATTTATATTTTTTTCG
Organism: Momordica charantia; assembly: GCF_001995035.1. Next base: position 472,173 of record NW_019104508.1, read on the forward strand.
ACAGTAACATAAAATAAATATGTATTTTTAAATACTATAAAAAATTTAAAATAGTATAAAAATAGTACAATTCAAATGAAAGTCAAATTTAAATGTAATAGGTGACTGAACCATGACAAGTCAAACTTATGATATAATTAAAAAAATTGAAAAATAGTAACATTTAAAAAAATCCCTTAAAACTATATTATGGAATAAAATTTCTCCTTTTTTTTTCTAAAAATAAAGAAGGTTAATTGTCACGTTTTGCACCCATCAATTTAAAATATCAAAGATAGCCTAGCAAATTTTGGATGTTCAAAGATTTGGGCAATTTCTAGGTCTAATTTATATAATATTAAATCTATTTTGTTGAGACGTTTTATTCACATTTTTATTCTTCATATTATCACAACTTATTTAGTTTGAATATCCGTTATATTTATCTAACAAAAATGAGAATTAGAGAAAGTATGAAGTAAAATCGATTCAATTAAGATAAAGTCATGAGTTCGAATTCCATCTCTAGGTATACTAAAAAAAAAAGGAAAAAAAGAGTAATAAATACCCGAACATTAGGTGCTAAAATGAAGAAATGAGGAAATGAGAATGTAACATACTTTATCTTTCAATAAAAGAATTAATAATGATTTTTAATTTTAGCAAGGTCAACAAATTAAGGATCCATTCTTCATCATTAATAAATAATGACACGAAAATGGAGAGAAGAACAACTCCTCATCATTTTCAAGGAAACGTAACCCTTTTTTTTATTGAATTAATTTTTCTTTTCACATGCTAAATTTTAGTCGAACGACTTTGTGCATGTGTTTGATTTTTTCAATAGCAACTATTTTGCCTTTGAGAAGGTACATATTTCTTAATTAAAGGTCTTTTTCATAATTTTATTATTTAAATTACCTAAAATACTTCTTATTGTATATATTTGGCAAACTTTGAGGACTTTACCTAATTTTATTAACTATTATCTAAGTTGTGTGGTATAATTTCATTGGTTTAATAATTAATTAATTTGTTATTATTTTATTTTTATCACAAACAACTTAGTTGTCAATGATCCACTAGTAAGCATTCTATTTGTGAAGATAAGATAAGCCAATTGTATAGCTATGAAAGTAAAAAAAAAAAAAAAGTTAAAAGGTAATCACAATAATGAATTTGAATATGTTATCAAGTTGGACTAACTCAATGAATTATGTTTATTTTTCACTAATAGTGTTAAATTTTTAAGAAGGGTTTGAAAAGTTAAAAAATGAATAATATGAGACTAGACACTTTTGATCGTATAATGAAATGCTTTGAATTTTTTATAGGAAAATTATATATCATGTGTTATAACTTAAATTTACATGAAAAATATATATATCTATGTGTGTAAATATATATTTTACTCATATAGTCAATATCCTTCAATTTTTATCCTTGAAATTAATAATAAACAAGAAGAATGGAAAACTCATCATTATAAATTTTTATTAAAATTGATTCGCATATCAATTGATATATAATAGTTTATTCCCTAAAAAAAGATTTGATATATAAATTTATTAAATTATTTCACAAACGTGCTCTTAATGACATTTCGTTCAAGAGACAATGTCTCACATACAAATAACAAGTTGTTATCTCATTTTCACATCATCGATGACACCAGAACCTCTATTATATTTAAATAATTTGTCAAATATATATATATATAAAGTTATAAATTAAAGCCGGCATTATCCGTCTTCTTGATGATTCCTAAAAAGAAACAATCAATTCAAGATCAGAAAATGACACTCATATACTTTATAGTAAATATTTACAATATTTTTCTCAAAAAAGAAAATGATTTACAATATTTGTTAAATTTTGAAAAGAAAAGAAAACCAAACGTATTTGGCTTTTTAACCTACTAAATTGGCTCTATCCACGCGGTATTGATTTCGAGAAATAAAAAAATTTACTTTGATTTAAACCTTTATATTAATTCATTTTCATTTATTTTAGTACTTATGACCTTAATTTTTCATTAATCATTTAACAAAAAATTTGCCTATATACCAAGTTTCTATTATATAATTTATTAAAACATAAATGAGAAAAGACTAAAATAGTTCTCTAATGCAAAGTTGATGTTAGGACAAGGGCCTCAAATAAAAATCCTTAATAATAGGGTATTTGTTCCATTTGAGATTAAACCCCTGTGTCAACTTTACTTTTAACTTTACCTAAAAAAATTTGTATCGATAAGATGTAAGACTATATTCATTGTTTGAAAATTTAAATATAAATATACAACCAGCGAAAAAACATCCAAGTTGTGAATCAAGATAAGATTTAAGTTCAAACACAATGAAAATTTAAATATAAATATAGAACCAGCGAGAAAACATCAAAGTCATGAATCAAGATAAGATTTAAGTTCAAAAAGTTTAACGATCGAAACGTGAGATAATAATATTCCGACTAATTAATTTTATAATCATTTTGAATATTTCTTTGGTCTAGAAACATTTTTGAAAAAGAATAGAGAAGAAATGAAGTGATGGGCACTCAAGAAAAGTAGTTGCGTAATGGATGACACAAACATTTGGTTGGTTGCTGGTTCCCCATTCCCCATCTCTCGAATATCCCATTGCAAAAACGTGCAAAAAAAGTTGCCCATTTTTTTCCTCCATTGAATCAAACTACTAGCCATCAATACTTCTCTCTTCTCCAAAATTTCACGAATAACGAGCGAAGATTATAATAAATGGAGAGAAAACGACAAGGGATTTGAGCACGGACCTCCCACTCTTATACCATGTTAATTACAGATGAATAAAGCACCACTAAACTAAAAAATTTGAGCTGATGTGTTTGATAAATTTAATTCATTTATGAATATTTCAAAAAAATAGTTCATAAACTCTATGGCTTTTTTGGTGTCAAAGTTGAGAAGTAGTCAGATCACGAGACTCATTTACTTACGAAACTCACATGAAATTAGTAAACACAGAACAAAGAATTGCACTCCATGGCTTTGACTTTGGCTTTGGCTACTCCTTGCCATGCCATCGCTCCCCGAGGTCGGATTTTTCTTTGTGGTATTTTCACAAACACCTTCTCTGTGTAAATGATGAAGAAAATTTTTTGTTAAGGATCCCACGTTGAAAAAATAAGTGACCTAACATGTGTTTATAATAGAAGTGAGTTATTCTTTTCATTGTAGATTAGTTTTAGGATGAAATCTCATTAATATTAATAAGCTTAACCTTCCACCTATGATATATTGCAAGTTCCCTTGTTCTTTTGATCCCTCTTGTTTCTTCGATAAACGTCGAGATTTCATTTTTATGAAAAATGAAAATGTGGACGTTAAGTGGGATATTTTTTAGAAAGTTATAAAAATACAAAATTCATAATAAATATAAATAATAAATAAACATTTCCTCATTAATATTTTTGTATATTTTGCTGATTTTTTTATATTATGAAAATATTAATTCACTACTCATTGTGGATGTCGAACTTAATTATGAATATATTGTGGATGTCGAACTTAATTATGAATTTATGAAAATGTTAGCCTGTGAAATTCAGTGCCCTTTTTCGCACTTCCAAAATACCCACTAAAAACTATGAAAAAAATGATGAAGGTATATTTTTTCTACTCATCTTTGTTTTATTTTGTTTTATGTTTTTTTAGTGCAACAAATGTGAGTTGAAGATTCAACCTCTCGACTTTTGAGAAGGAACAAGATGCCTATTACTAAGTTATTAAATTCATATTGGTATCAATGTTATAGATTTAAATATTCATTTGTGCTAAATTAGTAAATTGAAACGACAACAATAAATGACTATATAAAAACACAACATGAAAGCAGCTAAAATTCTAAATATTCGACTTTACCGTTTAACTAATATTTTTTGAAACCTAACCCATTAAGTGTTTAGATCTAACATGGGGTATAAAAGAAAAATAATTTGAATTCAAATCTCTCCGCAAGTCAATTCGAACATAGCTTGATAGATAAAATACTTATTGCCTAGAGGTTGAAGGTACGATCACCGTTAAAACTAAAAAAAAAATAAAAATCGAACCTCTACAGTATCACTCCTTTTCCTATTATTTCTTCATTAAACTTTATAAATCGAGTCAAAATTAAAGTGGTTAAGAAATTGAACCAACTCCAACTTTGTGCTAGAAGGATTATATTTGTAGAAGATGATTTAACAACACTTTACCGACAAAACCAAAAGGGAACCAACAAGAAATTTGTGCTAAACCATTAAAAACACCCATTTTATTCCACATCACCCTTTTAAATATGATTTATAATCTTATTTTCGTCTCCAAATTTTTTAATATATTTTTTATTTTCTAAATTTTGTAGAAAAATTCATTTGGTTCGTCCTATTTATTTCACACGAGATTAAGATATATGTTTCTTTTGTCTATATGAACAAATATTATGAAAAATTCATTTTTACTTTAGGTGGTCTAATTTTTTAAATTTATATTAACTCACTAAGCTTCATAAGCTTCACGTCATCCCAACTAATTAATCATCGACTAATTTTAACATTCAATAGAAGAAATAGTATAATTAAAAAAATAAGTTTAAATACTATTAATGTTCTTTTACTTTCCACTTTTGATTTATTCATTTTAGTCTACATACTTTCAAAATATTCTTTAATCATCGTACTCCCACAAGGTTCATTTTTGTCATATACTTTTCTATTTGAAAAATTTTAACACAAATTCTATATATACATATGTAGTGGAGATCTTTTAATTCAAAGTTATGGCTACATATTAAAAAGGTTATTTAATCTAGTATTACATTGAAATTGTGATTAAAAAATAGTAAAAAAAACAGGACCAAAATGGACCATTCAAACCTACAAGACTAAAAGAGTGACAAAAGCTAAAGATTACTAAAAAAAACTTCAAATCCAAAGTTAAAAATACATGAACCTAAATAATTTTAAATTCAAAAAAATATTAATTGAAAAGAAAATTAAGAACAAAAACATATATATATTTAACCGTTATTTTTCCTCCAACGTCACACTGACTACTAATGGCTTTTGAAACTTCTTGTCTTGGCATAGCCATCTCTGTCGTGGAATCGATCTCATTACAGTTTGCACACATTATATAAAAATGTTTGATACTATTTTTAAAAGTTCTAGAATTTAATTTTTAAAACAGAACAATAAATAAATAAATAAATAAATAAATAAATATATATATATATATATATATAAATGAAATCTGGAAATTATTTCTCACATATAATGGCTGACAGTTATATATAGATGAAATCTGAAAATTATTTCTCAGATTGAATGGCTGACAGTTGAGTCAGTGGAAAACATCAGAACCAGAACCTTAAAGGCCGGTTTGATTTTATTTTTATTTTTAATTTTTTGTTTTTTAAAAATAGGATTGTTTCGCAGCCAATCAATTTTCTATAAAAACTATTTTGAAATTCTATGTAAATTTAAAATGTATATATATAGTTCCAAAAAACTGATTTGTATCTTTCAAAATAATTTTTTTAGGTTGATACTCAACTCTTTTTTTGTTTTTCTCGTATTATCTCTAAAAAATTTATTTCTGGCTATAAATTTGTTTTTTTTCTAAATTTCTTATTACAAAATTTATTTTTCTCTTTTTTGTATTTTTATTTTATTTTCTAATCGATTAGTTTGATTAGTTTCATTTATCTATCTAAATATGTGATATTTTTTCTAAGTTTTTTCTCTCTAAAATTCTTGTAATGATTATTTGAGTTGATTGGTTAACGCAAAATGAAATAAAACAAATACAAAAGTTTTGTTTATTCCATTATTTAAATAATAATCAAAAGCTTCCCTTGGAAGTTGTCAAAACCATGTGAATTGAAAAGTAGTTACTGTGTCCTCAAATAATGATAATAAATTAAGTTAAAAATTACCTAACATCTAATTAAGTCCTGTCAAAAAAAAAATAAAATAAAATTAAGCACGTGGAATATTGTTTAAAAAAAACTATACTTTAAATCACAATCCCATGACCAAATTAAAGTTTGTTCAAGAAAAAAAAAATTAAACTGATCAATAAATATTTTATAACTTCTGTGTTTGAATAATAATCCACAATTTTGATCTTTTACCTATTCTGTTTTTCTTATTTGTGACTCTTTTTGAAACAAGTTTAGTTAAATAAATATTATTTAATTTTATTGTGATAACATTCAAACGTCATTTTTAAGGATAATTTAATCACTTTTAAATTGTATTTATTGCATAGTGAACGATCAGTGATCTTGATCAGTGATCTTTGTACTTGAACAACTCATTTAGGTTTCCTTAAAAAAGAGATGAGTTGAAATTAAAAATTCCTTTTTTTTTGTAATTTTAAGTCTCCTTTAAAAAAGTTATACTAATTATGGGAATAAGTTTTTATACTAATATTGAACTGAAACCAAAATTTAATTAATGTTATATATTTATTTATTTTTTGAGTACATGTGGGGTGAGGATCGGACTCACAATCATTTGGTTGAAAATATATGCCAATTGCTACTGAGCTAGGCTCATTTTGGCGTTAATACTATTGGTAAGAAATCATAATTAATTAGAAAAATATATATAATTAGTAAAATGGTGATCATGATCATTATAGCACAATTATACCTTATAATAATTATCTAAAATAACATGTCGTGAGTTTGAACCCCACATGTTGTACTAGAAAAATATTGTCTTGGGTGTAGTTTACTATGACTCCTATAGTTTTAGATTAGGTTTTTTAATATGATGAAAAGATAATTAAAGTATTAATATTTATGTTTTTTTATTAATATTAAATGTTATGTTTTTTTCCTCAATAATATTAATATTTATGTTAAAAATATTTCACGATAATTTTTTAAAATAAAATAATGAATATATACTTTATTTTGAAATTTTGTACTTAAAAAGAATAAATTGTTGATTAAAATATTGTTTTCTTCCAGTATTTTCGGAGTCCATTATATTTTAGTCTCTATACTTTCAAATGGTCAAATTTAATATCTATAGGCTCCATAAATCTTGAAATTAGTCTCTAGTATAAGTTAAGAGTTAACGATAAGGACTAATTTTAAGATTAATTGAAATTGCACCGTAGCGACTAAATTTAGTCAAAGTGACTGAAATGAAAAGGACTCTTAACTAGAACCAAAATAATGATGTTTGATTTTTTTTTCCCTTTTAGTAAAACTTAACCTAAATTCTTTTAGTACAACTTAACCTAAATTACGACATTTCTTGCCAATCAGAGCATAGATGGTAGGTGAAGGCATATGTATCCAATTATGAAGTTGAGAGTTGGAATCTCCACCTCCCCATAATGAAATTTTAAGATGAATGAAGATGGGTTTTTTTAGAAGTCGGATAAATTAGCGAAATCGAAAAAGTCCATCTCTTGACAAAAACTCATCAGTATATAACATACTACAATGACTCTTTAAATTAAAAAAAATGAAAACAAATTTCCAAACCAAGTTGATATTAATTTAAGGTATTACACACTTGCATAAAAATCCTATTGTGATCCTTCCGTAACACCATGGTAATTACTTACTTTTTAAAATTTACAAAGATCAAAACAGAATTTTATGAAAATTCCAAGTATGGAAAAATAATATGTAAAAATGGAGTAAGTGTAAGAAATCAAGGTGTACAAATTTAGTAAAAGTGATATATTTGCATATATATAAAATATAATATTTTATGAGAAAGAAAAATTCTTGTTCGGAAGGAGCAAATTAAAGTCTACCTTGATGAGATAAGTATGTATAAAATATCATTAAGTGAGGACAATCTGATACTTTACGAGAGGATCAATTAATTATCTCCTAACAAAGTGGTATCTTCATGTCGTGTAAGTTTATGTTCAAAGTAGAAAATATTATACTATTGTAGAAATATGAAGACATCGGTGGGGTGATCTTTATCCGTGTCAGAAAGCGTTTATTTCCCGCTACTTGTAGTTCCATAGACAACATTAAAAACGATGAACTTGTCATTTATGGGAGTGTATAAATAGAGAAAGGCATTATGGTGTTTGATGGCATAACAATAACAAAACTGAAAGGATCATTATAAAGATGATTAGCGTAAAAGAAATGGCAAAAAAGAGCTCAAAAATCCCAGAAAACTTCATTCGTTTAGATCAGGAGCCTTGTTCAAGCTCAGATCCTGGTTCCTTCCCAGTGCCACCCACCATTGATATGAACCAATTGCTCTCTCACTCTGAGTCTGAGCTTCAAAAACTGCACTCTGCTTGCCAACAATGGGGCTTGTTTCAGGTACGTGCACAAAATAAACTCTTACTTTAATTTTCTTTGTTTTTAATTAGGATTAACAATTAATTAATGAATGAATTTATGTAAATGACAGTTGGTGAACCATGGGGTTAGGCGTTGTTTGTTGGAAGAGGTGAAGCGTGAGATTGAAGAGTTTTTTGAGGTTCCATTGGAAGAGAAGATGAAGTTTGGAATAAAGGGTGGAGAAGTTGAGGGTTATGGAAGCATGGTTCTGTCCCAAGATCAGAAACTTGATTGGGGTGATAGGTTTTACATCATAACCAATCCTATTTCTAGAAGAAGACCCCATCTTCTTCCCCGCCTCCCTTCATCTTTAAGGTCATCTCTCTTTCTCTCTTAAATTAAAACAGTATCGATACCAAAAATTTATTAGACACAAAATTGAAAATCGAATTTCTATCATGTTGAGAAGATCGATATTTTGTTTTTAGTTTTGTGCTTCTAAAAAAAATTGTGTTTGTTTTTTCATAATCTCTTAGGTGTTTTTTTTTACCTAATAATACACTTGAATTATTAGTCAGAAAAAAATTAATTTCTTTAGATTCTGAAAATATTTTTAAAAAGTTGATTATAAAAAAAAAATAAAAGTGGTATGTAGGCTAAATTTTCCAAAGTAAAAAATAAAAAACTTGTATTAAACAATCTTATCAACCTCAACTTTAAAAATTTATTTAAGCATGAGATCCTGTGGTACTGTCTATGAATTTAAATCTTTAGGTGACCTTAGTATAAAAAATCTTTGATGTCTTTTGAGTTCGAATTTTACCTTGATGTTGGTGTGCCCTACATAGGTGTTGAAAAGCTAAAAGCTAAAGAGCTAAGGATTTCAAGTTATAAAAAAAATTTATTAAAAATTTGGAAGTATAAGAATTAGATAGAAACAATTTAACTTGGTATGGTTGCAGAAACACGTTGGAATTGTACTTGAAAGAGACGAAGAAGATAGCAATGGCGTTGTTGAAGATGGTGGCAGGAGGTTTAGGGATGGATGTGAGGAAGATGGAGGAGTTGTTTGAGGACGGGATGGAGGCGATGAGGATGACGTATTATCCTCCGTGCCCGACACCCGAGTTGGTCGTCGGTCTGAGGCCGCACTCCGATGCGACGGGGCTGACCATCTTGAACCAGCTCAATGGAGTGGAAGGCCTCCAAGTTAAGAAAGATGGCGTTTGGTTCCCTGTGAGTTTCATCCCGGATGCCTTCATTGTCAACGTTGGAGATATTCTCGAGGTTTACCACATTCACTCTCAAATTTCATTTCTTTTCAATTTTTTTGTTAAGTGCAACGATTCAGTAACAATTATAATAATAATCGAGATAATTCAGTCACGGTCTCCACCGCACATATTGTATTAAAAAAATAAAGAAATCAAAATTTTATAATAACTAGAAACAGGAATTCAGTTACCCATTACATAAATTTGTATGGATTTGAAAAGTTTTGGGAGTTCCGTAAGGTCTTCAAATTTAATTTATCAAATGTTTTTCTTAATTAAAATGTTCTTAAATATCTGCTTCTTTCAAAAAAAAAAAAAATAATATATATATATATCTAATATAACTTGTTGCATTTATATATTCGATGACATGAATTTTATATCGTGGACTAGTACATGGAAAATACATAACTTTTTAGGTATTTTCTATTTCAAGAAATTAATTTGTGAGAAATGGAGTAAAAGGTTGAAATTCATAGTAATTAGCCATAAAAAATGTCTAGATAACTTGTTATAAATCATTTTTAAAAGAAGTTGGAACTAAAATAAAATTTTATAATTACTAATAATTATAAGTTTTTGAATGATATTATTGAAATATAGGCCAACTAAAACAATTTTAGCTATATAGGGTGAAAAGTTGGGATATATTTTAGCCTTATTAATTAGAAAAAAAAATTATTTTGCTCAAAACAAAAGATATAAATGCTTATTCATCTGCATTTAACCATATCAGCATTAAAAAAATTGAAATCTAAGATTATATTTTTTTTTATTACAAATAAATGTGGAGATAAAATATTGAAGTCCCATTATTAAGACATGAGCAAAATGCCTTAATTGTTAAGTTATACTCATGTTACTTAATTTTTTTAATATCATATTAAATTAGCATTATCAAAGGGTTAGGATGCTTAAATCACGATAAACTTAATAATTTAATATATCTCGAAGACACCTAACAAATTGAATTTAAAATATATTCTCTACATGTAACTTCACTCCTTTATTAAATATGTGAGGAAATGAAAAATCATTTTGAGAAGTAAAGTTTCCTAATTTTCTTCTTTATTTGACTGTCATCTTCAATTCTTCCTAATAACAGAGATTTAATTTATTTCAACAAAAAAAAAGAAAAGAGAGTTTCAATTCATACTTTTAATATTTGAAGATCATCAAAATGCCCCTTTGAATAAAGTTTTTATTTTTAAAAGATTAAGGTCATTTATTGGAACAAAACAACTTTTGTTTAATTATTCTCACTTTTCACGAACACTTTTAAACCCCTGGTAATTTTCTCCATTTCTGGTTTCTCATTTCTTGTTTTTGCTACTCGATATCGTTTCTTTGTGAGGGCAGATTGTGAGCAATGGGTGTTACAGCAGCATAGAACACAGGGCAGTAGTGAACTCAGAGAATGGAAGAATGTCAATAGCAGCATTCTACAATCCCAGATTTGATGCAGAGATTGGACCAGAAACTTGCATTTTGAGCCCTCAGAATCCTCCAAAGTTTAGGACAATTTTAATGGAAGATTATGTAAAGGATTTCTTCTCCCATTCTTTCAATGGAAAATCCCACTTGGAGAGAATGAAGATCCCAACCCATCACCCCAATGCATCTGCTTAACCATTTCCTTCATATATATATACACAAATATATATATATATATAGGGTTTAATTTTGTATGAATAAGCATGTACCATTACTTATAAATTACACCTCTTATTAATATTTGTGTCTTGTGTGTAATATTATTCTATATGTACCTATCAGAAATAAGAGTGTTGTATTAATGTATTTGTATTTGCATTATTTCTACACTGTCAGGCCACTGAACTTAATATATAGATTTATGTTTCTATTTCAATTCTAATATTTTTTAAATTATATTTTAAACTATAATTTTTTTTTTGTCTTTATACTTATAAAATTTAAGTATTTTTTGTCTTTGAATTTTAATGCTTATTAAATATTGAATATTCATTAACTTTAAAAAATTATACCTTAATTTTTCAACTTCTTAATATTTTGCTTTAATCTTCAAATTTTACATGAAAATTATTTGAATCTTAGCTTCTGATTGGTAAGTACCTGTCTTTATCTAAGACATATATTACTTGAAAAGTAAAAAAGATTTTTACTTGGGTCTACAAAATTGTTAACATTAAAACAACAAAGCTTAAAATGAAACAAACACAAAAATAGAAACATTAAAATCAACGAACAAGAATATAGACAAAAATTGTAATTTCACCTACCACTTACATTTAAACCAGAATCATAACAGAACCCAAAAAAAGAGAAATAGACAGCTGCAGCATCTAACATGTTTATTCACTTAATTTTAATTTTTCCATCTTTTTTTTTTCTTTTTGAGGTATCCTTGTCATTTTTCTGCTTCCCATTCATAAACTTCGGGCTATACAACACTACTTACTTCAGTTAGAGAACTCGAAAGGTCCTAAATCCTAACTCCAACAAAATATTGAATACCATTTACAAATATTGCTTCCCATGCACCAAACGGCAAATGGTCAAGCAGTCAAATTCACTCCCCTTAATAAACATAGATGGAAGTCTTTAACTTCTGGAAAAAATCTCTACCTCCTCCCCACAGATCATTTCGTCATCTTCGTCTTCCAGGTATTCATCCTTGATAAACAAACCGAGTCGTTCTAAAGGGTTCTGAAACTGAACCTTGTCAAATGACCTCTTCACCATTGCAGATGCGATACCACGGTGATGTTGGATGAAGAGGACTCCTCCACAGAGCTTCTCCAGCTCCTCTAGAATTTCTAGATTACGGTCCAGTTCAACAGTCCTTTTAATCTAAAAGACAGAAGCAACTGGTAAAGGATACTTGCTACGTCTATTGAATGGAATAGAATATAATATTAGTGATAGTAAACGCCAACGTACCTTCTGAACAGCCATACGAGAGGCTTCTCTTTCTCTGTCTCGTTGCTGTTTCTTTTCAGCCTCTGCTTTTAGTCGCAAGGCCATGTCAGCAGCCTTTATTTGTGCTTCTAGACGAGCTCTCTCTGTAGAATTTAAAGAAGAAAATGCACAATCATTAGTGTACGAGCAGTGTGATGCATAAGAAGTTTTAATGTGAAGCATTTTACGTTTTTATTTTCAAAAGAACATTAAAAGCAATAAAGCATTTAAAAGCAACTGTCATAATAGCCCGTTAATACAAGAGCAATCTTATCTCAAACTCAAAATGTGATTGTTGCCAATCACATTAAAATCCAATGGAATATTTGAATTACATTAAAATTTGATTCTCGGCCAACAAAATAGTTTTCCATCTAGAAATTTTACTCCATAGCATAAATTTAATGTGTTTTTAGAAATATCCAAACATAGCATAAATTAAAATTTAAACTTTCAACTATATTTAAAAGTATATATTTAGATTTTGCTATTCATGTAAATGTCTCTTTATTTAATCAAGTAAATTCTGATAGCAGTTAAATACTCAACAAAAATAACGTCCACTTTAATAACGATGAAAAGGTTGCATTTACCTTCACGCTGCCTCTTTTCTAACCTCTCTTTCTCCTGTTGCATCTTGAGTTGATCAACTTTATCACCCTAATATGGATGAGGCCAATGTCATTATACCACTGTAGACTATCAAGAGCTAAACGGTCACAACACCTTTGATTTGAAATTAATGAACTTACAAGATCAAGAAGTGTCTTCTGTTGAGCTTTCAAAATGGTTTCAGCAAAGCGACTCTTAAGCATTGCAGCACGGAGAGCCTTCTTTGGTGAAAGCTGAACATCAAAAATTGGGGTAGAACTCTCTGCATCAAGTAAGAAGAGATGGAGTAAATCCGATATGCCTGATTAAAAGGCTCACCATATGTTAAAGATATAAATAAATAAGAGACAGAGTACAGAACATAAACAATGAGAATGCACTCAACGAATACAAACAAATGCTATATCTAACACACTGAGATAAACTGACCTTCCTCGAGAGTAACATTTGCCATTAGGGTAAAAGACTGATCACAGGGAGGTTTGCTTTCATCCTCCAAAATACTTCTAATCCCTTCACATCATTCCAAGTAGTACGAGCATTATCAGATGATAAGGATATCACTACAAATAAAATTTCCCTTAAGAAATATGTGAACTGACCATCAGAATCTGGATCTGACTTGGACGTCTGGGAAGCTGACAAGCTCCTTGTTTGAGAATCCTAAATTTATATGTAAATCATCTAAGTGATACAACAATTTGTTAATGTTTATAAAACTCAGCCACAGTTACATACTGGTTTGCAGGGACAGGGACCACCGACATCTGGATTTTCTCTTGGCAATAAGCTCTCATTAGATTGATCTAAATAAAACACAGAACTAATTTTTTTAGACAATTATCAGAATAAACATAAAGAAAGTAATAGAAAAATCAACTAACCACCAGAAGATGCATGGCCAAAATCCAAAGAAGAGCAGCACTGACATGGAATGCTACCACATCTTGTACACTTACTGACAACCTGTCTCGAAGTTTGTTTATCAAAGGAGCTACAACCATGTTTACTGCCAGTTTCTGTGCCTATGAGATACATGGCTAGTTAGCTCCTTTACAGGGCCATAAAGCAGAACTTTAATCTGCCACTTCATACCTTTATGGAAGTTCTTCCTGGGAGGCTTGGGCGCACAAGTTGGAAGTGTTTTAGCACGATCAACCTGTAACATGGAAAAACTTAGATGAACAAGTTCTAGAAATGTTAATGAGAAAACACAGTCCATTAAGAAAGACAAGAACACTGCCCAATTCACCATGAGTGTTAACTAATCAAGTAAACAAAATGAGATAAAACCCACTATACCACTTCTAGTGTATCACCAACTGTACAACTTAAAAATAAACTTCTAGAACCTTAAATAAAATGCATGGGTATTACTTGCCTCAGCACCATTTGAATTTGAAGACGGCTTGGTGAAACTCTTTTCAGATAATATTGACTTCTTATGCGATAAAATATTGTGAGAAGATGGAGTTCTGGAAACCTTTTCTCCTGCTGGTCCATTTGGAAGTTTTTCACGATGAAGATTTGATTTTCCACTAACCCATTTTTCCTTTATCTGTTCCCATCTCTTCTCAAAAACTTCGTTAAGTTCCTTGGCCATCTTATGAACACTGTTATCAGGAGGATTGTAAAGCATGGCATTCGAAAATGTCAACCTAATGTCAGCTGCAAATTCTTCACTTGCCCGATACATATTTCCCCCTAGTTTGGATTTGACAGTTCCTAAATCCATAGGATCAGTGATGATTGAGAAGTAGTCAGGAATTTTCAATAACACAGGATCCACAGGCTTGTTGAAAACCCAACCACATGGATGGGACATCAGCGTTTTTAAAATCGAAGAGCATTGTTGTGTTGTGCTCCGGTCCAACTTCTGCTTCTTCTCTCTTGGAGATTCTATATCCTGAGTTGCTTTACGCTTAACATTGAGTGGGATAGAAGATTTTGACTTGCAACAGGTAGCAGCAAGGGTCTTACCAGTACTGAAAGCATTCAATGAATACTTGAATGCACTATCCACATTCAACCCATTCCTTCCAGTAAATGACAACTTCTGTCCAACAAGCTTCCCAAAGTCGCACGATTGTGGACCTGGATGATCTTCAACTCGTTTTCCAGAAAATTTAATTTTCAGCTTTTTACTTGGTACGATGGTTTCAGTGGCAATCATTTTGAACCAAGAAATGTCAAGAAATCTGATACTAGGAGAAAGCTAGATAATTAATCTTTAAAAGCAACCAAGACCATCAGAAAAGCAGCATCCCTCAAACAAACAAGGAATGATGAACGAACTACTGATCTCGAAATTAGACCTGCATAAAGCCAGAAAAGGAAAGGAATTTTAATCTTAAGAGAGATACTTAAGCTATTAGATAACTAACCACAAAAACAATGATGGGGTGTTCGTGTTATAACATCTCATAATCTCATCAACATCGTACAAAAGACACCCTGTATCGCTATTAACAAATAATAACAGAACATGTCGTAACAAAAATTCGTGCCCTAGAAGATCTTCAACCTTTGGTGGAAAGACAAGCTCTAAGGCAGTAAAGATCAAAAGTTTCGTACTTAGAACTAGGAAGAATTTCTACTGGTAGCGAGTCGAAACCCTGCAACTTAAAGAAAAGTCAGAATCGACGCTCGCAAAGCATCCGCAGCAAGAAAGTTGAGAGTTAAAGATCTACAAGAATATGACAGGTTAAAAAGAAAAAGTTACAGAGTTTCACAATCTCAATATTAAAACTCTGAAGAAATTTCTTGATCCAAAACGCCGAATGAAGATTTCTCGAAGCGATAAAAAACACTAAAAACAGAGAGAGAAAAAGAAACAAAGAACAGACGAACCCTATAACATATTCTGTCAACTCGAGTGAATTAGAACCAATAAAGATAAACATATCAAAAGCAGGCTCCAATCTGAAGAAACGCCGGTTTGCGGACGGCGCCGGAGAAGAGGAACTTACCGGAATCAAGTGGAGATTGAAGAGATGCAAGGACGGAAGCAGCGGAGGAAGTGGTAGAGAGAGGGCGAAGAGCCCCCCTCGAAGAAAACACCGCGCGAAGAGGGCGAAGGAAGAAGATAAGTCTAGGGTTTATGGGGCTCTCTCTGTTGAGTTGACCGTCTAGTGATTAACAGCTGTAGGGTTTTTCCCTCCACTTTTCTCCCACCCTCTCGTTAATATTTCGGTAAATTATTTACATAAATTTAGGAAACAAAATATCTGTTTTTATTTTTAACTAGAAATAATTATGTGCCAATTTTGCGGCTCTTTTTTTATTCCTTTTTGTAAGATCGTATATCTTTTTAAGGCGATTTATATTCTTTCCATTTTTTTAACAAGTCAAACGAGGTAGTAGAGTGTCTTTGTCAGCTTAGCCAGCGATGGTAAAAATATTCTCGTGGTATCCGACTCCCGCAGGTACTCGACTCGATCGGATCGAAGAATTCTCAATTTAACCGGCAATGGGAGAGGATTCCCTGCTCCGTCCCTTAATATTTTATTATTTTTTATATAATAATATTAATATATATTAATTTTATAAATACTTTTATTTAAAAAAAAAACTCAAACTCAAGCTAATATCCCATTTAACTACTTTTTGTTCACTTTTTATATATTCAAAATAACTAGTTAAATAGTTTTTAAAAAATTGATTTAAATTTCAATTTTTGCTAGATACGAAATAATAAAAAATATCAATTTTCCGTGGGAACCTATCCCCGATCGTGAAATCCCCGTTCCGTCCCTATCCCAAAAATTTCGGAGACGAGAGGGGATGAGGGAAAAAATCTCCAATGGGACGGGGATGGGGCTGGCCCCTCGACCTTATCTTGCCCCGTTGAGGCTCGAATTGATTATTTTTTTTTTTAAATTGATTTGTCAATTTTATAATTTCTTGATCTTTCTTTCCTGAATTTTTATGTATCTTTCTACTTTTCTTTATCTACTATTTCACTTATTTACTACGAATCCCTCAAATTATATAAACCCAACAAAGTAAACAGTATAAAAGTTAAGTAGATAACACAATTTTTTCTTGAAATTTTATCCTTTCACACACATTTTTGTCATTTATTATTCAATTTATACTAATTTTGTAACTTATCCCTCTATGTCTATATATACTTTTTTTTATTAACCTACGTAATTCAATTAGTTAAGATATATTTCTAAAGGTCATAGGGTATAGGATACACTTTTTTCTTCACTTTCATTTTATCTTAATTGTCTAAGGCAAATAAAATTACACACAAAAA
Source organism: Momordica charantia (assembly GCF_001995035.1). The sequence continues at coordinate 489,539 of NW_019104508.1, forward strand.
TGTATTACTCAAGCAAATATATTTTCATTTTGATATATTTATATGAATTTGTGTCAAGTTTTACATAAAGTTATACAAAGTTGTGGATTTTGCTCCAGCATATTAGTTTTCCCAATTATGTATAAGCTCCAGAGAACCTTGGGGAATGTTTAGTAAATAAATGCCATCATCTTTTGCATACCAAATGCAAGACTGAAAATTGCATCTATAAGATAACCACTCGTCTTTCTCTCTCCAAAACACTTCGAACGATGCATGTAAATTCTTTGGAGTTCTAAAGGTGCACCAATAAAGCATAGTCGAAAACATATTCTCTTTAAATTGCTATTGGAAGTTCTGGTCGACTTTCAAAACATGGTTGTCCAAATCATTGTCTTTTGATTTGCAATGGAGGAACAGAGCCTGATCCGAGCTCAATTTGTTCACAATCCCCACTCTCCATGAACTCAACGGTCGTTGGTATTTTGAATCCTCCAAAGGTGAACATGACTTTCCTGTTGTCATCAGTATCAGAATAAGAGATGAAAGTACATAGAAGTTTAATAAAGAATCCATTGTTTCTTTCTCTCGATGGGTTCTTCAATTTCTCCTTTCTTATAGGTAGCAAGGTTGAGAATTTGTTCGTCTAATTTTAGTAATGTTTAGTTTTTTTGTTAAATAATTTTAAGGTTTTATTATTTAAATTATTTAAGTTATTAATTTGGTACGGTAATCTCTATAATTAGAGGTTGTTTAACCTTTTTGAATTAGTTTTTAACTTTATCTAATAAATGATTAATTTTCATTTATTTGTGGTTAACCACCAAAATTTTAGGATTAGGCCAAGAATATATATGGTATGGGTATTGATAAGGGGATCGTGTAAGAACTTTTTTTTAAATATTTTCCGACACCTCTCTAAATAATAAAAAAAAAAACTAACATGTAAAATGAAAACTTAAACTAAAATTTTTTTTTTTTTTTTGACTAGAGCCAAAATTCATTTCTCTACATATCAATTTGGTATGAAAAAGAAAATACAAATTTTAGTCGATCTTCTCAAAAAAAAAAAATTTATGTTTTTTAAAAATAATAAATCAAAAAGAAAAAGACATGACCCCTTGCAATATATATTTTTACCCTTTTACTTGCTCCCTTTCTCTTTGTCCTCTTCATGTTATTTCGACATCTGGTTTTTCATTTTATAAATAAAAAACTCAATAACTTTTATATGATTTTTTTTAGCCCAAAACGAGGATTTATCTAAAAGAAAAAGATGCCACATGGACTATATATAGGGATTGAGCATAACTCAAGGTTAATTGACGTATATCTTCAACAGATTGTGAGTTTCGATCCCCCACCCAATATGTTGATAAAAAAAATAGGGACTCATGTTCAGTCATAACACGAAGCAGCCACAGAGGGAAGTTTCTATCGCAAAGAATCAAAGATCGGAAATTTCTATCGCAAAGAATCAAAGATCTCGAGTGAACTGTCTCACAAGCTAAGCTATCCACAATTATATTAAATTTCTAGTTGAGATGTCTAAGCTCCACGTTTAGAAAATTCCTCCTAAGTTTATGAATTTCTAGAACCTAAGCTTCAACTTCAAATTTGTAAGTAATTGCCTCAAAGCAAATTAATTCCACTACAACTCGAAGGAGATTCAATAAAACATATTTTATAAGTCTATTTTATATATAAAGCATTAAGATATATACTATATGTATACCACGTATAAAAGAGTACCACATTCCCACATGTTAGTACCAAAAAAACAAGATTTTGTAAGAGTATATATTGATAATAACATACTTATACACATATACCATATTTACAATATTATACATACTTTATATACTAATTAATTAACTTAACAATTATTAACTTTAATGGATAAACCATTGAAAACTCAGAAGTTCAAATTACAAATATGTACATAGCTTGCACATGTATATATTAGAATATTTGACTAAATTAAGGTAATAGATGTCTTCGTCGGCATAGGTAGGCTCGAATCAAAGTTTTTTCTTTTTCTTTTTCTTTTTTTTTTTGTCAATTTTATAATTTCTTCATCTTTCATTCCTGAATTTTTATGCATTTTTCTACTTTTCTTATCTACTATTTAACTTCTTTACCACCGATCCCTAAAATTATATAAACCCAAAAAAGTAAATAGCGAAAAACTTAAGTAGATAATACAATTTTTTTTCTCGAAAATTTTTATCTTTTCACACACATTTTTGTCATTCATTATTCAACTGGTATAATTTTTTAACTTACCCTGAGTTAAGAAAGATATATTTCTCTGACAAAGAAATTGTAGGTTCAAATCTCCACCCTTCGTATTACTTACCATAAACTTTTTTTTTCACTTTTTTTATCTTTATTGTTTGAGGCAAATAAAATTACACAAAAAAATATTACTTAGAGACAAATATATTTTCATTTCGATATGCTTAAATTTCAATTTATAAGAACTTGTGTCGAGCTTTACATAAAGTTACATAAGGCTGTGGATTTTATTTGAGCATATTAGTTTTCCCAATTATGTATAAGTTCTAGCGAACCTTGTGGAATGTTTAGTAAATAAATGCCATCATCTTTAGCATACCAAATGCAAGATTGAAAATTGCATCTATAAGATAGCCACTTCTCTTTCTCTCTCCAGAACACTTCAAACGATGCATGTAAATTCTTTGGAGTTCTAAAGGTGCACCAATAAAGCGTAGTAGAAAACATATTCTCTTTAAATTGTCATTGGAAGTTCTGGTCGACTTTCAAAACATGGTTGCCCAAATCATCGTCTTTTGATTTGCAATGGAGGAACAGAGCTTGATCCGAGCTCAATTTGTTTACAATCCCCACTCTCCATGAACTCAGCGGGCGTTGGTATTTTGAATCCTCCAAAGCTGAACCTGATTTTCCTGTTGTCGCCAATATCAAAACAAGAGATGAAATTACACAGAAGTTCATTAAAGAATCCATTGTTTCTTTCTCTCAATGGGTTCTTTCAATTTCAATTTCTCCTTTCTCATAGGTGGTAGCGAGGTTGATAATTTGTTGATTTAATTTTAGTAATGTTTAGTTTTTCTGTTAAATAATTTTAAGGTTTTATTATTTAAGTTATTTAAATTATTACAACGAGGATGGTAAAATCTCTATAATTAGAGGTTTAACCTTTTTGAATTAGTTTTTAACTTTATATAACGAATGGTTAATCTCTGTTTATTTGTGGTTAAGCTACCAAAATTTTGTGATTAGGACTAAAAATATATATATTGAGGGTATTTATCAGTGGGATCGTGTTAGATGTTTTTTTAATTAATATTTTTTTAGATCTCGTTAAATCAAAAACTAACATGGTACAATGAAAACTTGAACCAAAATTCATTTCTCTACATATCACTTTGACATGAAAAAGAAAATACAAATTTTAGTTGATTTTCTTAAAACATAAATGTTATGTTTTTTTAAAAAATAATAAAGAAAAAGGAAAAAGGCATACCCCTAATTACCATTTATATTCTTACCCTTTAATTTCTCCCTTTCTCTTTGTCCTCTTCATGTTATTTCAACACATTTGGTGTTTCATTAAAAAAACAAAAAAAAGAAAGAAAAATCATTAATTTTATATGTTTTTTAGCGAAAAACGAGGATTTATTCCAAAGAACAAGATGCCACATGGGCTATAAACAACGACATATGTTCAGTCATAACACAAAACAATCCTGAAAGGAAATTTCTATCTTAGAGAATCAAAGATCTCGAATGAACTGCATTGTAAGCGAATCTATCTGCAACTGTGTTAAATTTCTAGTCGAGATGCATGAGCTTTACCTTCACGAAATTTCTCCTAATTCAACTCATGAATTTCTAGGACCCAAACTTCAGCTTTAGATCTGTCACTAATGGCCTCTATGGAAATCTGACTCCACCATAAGGAGATTCAATAATACATACATTATAAAGTATATAAGATATATACGATGTGTGTATCCCATATAGGAGAGTACCACATTCCCACATGTTGGATGTATAGAAGAGTATATATTGATAATAACATATATACGATTATTTAAAATACTATACATACTTTATATACTAATTAACTAATTTAACCGTCATTAACTTACCAAAGCGAGCGTAGTTCAATTGTTATTAGTATATATCTCCAACCAGGAAGTTAGGATGAATTCGATCCCTCGTTCCCACATGTGGTACTAAAAAATGTATGTAGCTTACATGTATATTAGAATATTCGACTAAATTAAGAACACCCGTTATCTCATCATTTTGTTTATTTCTTGCACAATAATACAAAATCAATATATATTAAAATAAGTGAACGCTACAATAATCAACATGAGATGTGCAATAAGACTCGATGAATCTTATTATATATATATATAATTTTTTTTCTCATACATTCTCTAATAATAATACTTCGGAAAGCAAGATATGTAGTTTAAACTATAAGAAAAGTAGTCGAACTGAGTATTGCTCAATTGATTAAGCATCTATCACCAATTAACCTTCCCAATTATGTATAAGCTCCAAAGAACCTTCAGGAGTATTATGCAGATAGATACCGTTATCTCGAGCAACCCAAATGCAAGCGGTATAATTGCACCGATAAGACAACCAATCATGTTGCTCCCTCCAAAACACTTCAAATGAGGCATGTAGGTTGGTTGGTGTTTTCAAGGTGCACCAAAAAAGAGTGGTTGAAAATGCATTCTCTCTGAATTCCCATTGAAAGTTCTGTTCAACCGGCACGTAATGGTCGCCAAGATCGTTGTCTTTGGATTTACAGTGGACGAACAAGTTCTGGTTTGAACTCAATTGGTTCACAATCGCCACTCTCCATTTACTGAATGGTCGCTGGTACTTTGTGTTTGTGGAAGCCAAACATTGCTTTCCTGTAATTGTCAAAATCAAAACAAGAGATGAAACAAAGTAATTTACCAAACAACCCATTCTTTGTTTCACTTAATTTTCCCCCTTTCTACCATTGATGCCCTCAAATTGAGAATTTATATATAGTTTAGTTGTTGCAGTTATTATGTCAACTAATTAAAATTTTCCCCTTAAATAGAGGTATTAAATGTTCTGCCTTAAATACATTTTTGACCTTAAATAGAGATGGGAGACTTTTAAAGAGATGAGTTTTAAATTTCACGAAAAGTTACAAAAACTACCGTGGAGTTGTTAGACTCTACAAACAATACCTCACAGTAGGTGATAACACAAAATGTCATGTCATTGCTATTGTGTCATCTTCAAGGATATTGTTATTATTACTATTATTTAGTATAACAAATGTGGGGATGAGAGATTGAGCCTCCGACTTTTGGAAAATGAATAAAATGTCTAAACCGTTTAGTTTGCTCGAGTTGACATGCATGCAGTTAATTTCATACCTTAGATGATCAAAATTGGTGCATTGTACAGATATATGATCATTCACCTTCCTTAAATCTACGATGTATTTCAAACGGCCTTCCTATAATTAAAATCAATTATGCAATAAGTCCGTGATATTAATTAAAGGAATTTAGGATTAGTGTCACCCAAAGGTGCCATCAGTTAAATTTTTTCTTTTGCTGTTTTGCATCATGTACATGCAGTTTCATAAAACAATATTTTGTTTAGGTAGAACATGTGTTTTTGTTTGTTTTGTTTTGTTTGTTTTGTTTTTTTTTTTTTGTCGTGCGACCTGTATTATTATATATGTGTGAGAAGTTAAAAATTATGGAAGATTTTATATGTTAAGATTGAAGTTTAATTTACGGTAGATTTGAAAGTCATATTTCAAAATAATTATTTATTTTTGAAAGAGAAAAAAAAATATTTTGGTGTAAAATAAATTTATTTTGTAGGATTGCTTAATACCAACAAACTTTTAAATAAAAAGAATAATTTGTATGTATATAATTACTGATTAATTTTTACGTGTGAATATATATTATTGTCTCCAATTATGGGTTTGTGCCTTCGTGGTTTTGAATCACTTTTTTCTTGTTCATAATATAACATTCTAGAAAAATAATTTAGATATAGATATGTTATATATTTAAATTAATAGAGATTAAACGAATGAAATCAAACAAACAAAAATATTAAAAAAATTAAAAATAAACATGGGATTATAGCTTTTAGAGGTTACCTTTTGATATACATGTGTATAGATACCGTGTGAAGAGATTCATAATCAAACAATAATGTCTTGATTAGATTGATCAATAACAATGCTTAGAGATTCATAATCGATACCGTGTAGCTTATGTTAGCAGGATTCCTATGGTCGGAACTTGTTACTAAGGTTGAGCAGCGTTGCGATTAGTGCATGCATGACTCGAACTCTTGACCTAGTGGTGTTGGTGATACCACAAGACTCCATATTGTGACCTTTCCACCAAACCATCCCAAGAACATTTGACCTAAATTATTTTGGTGGCAAAACAATAAATATTCCCATTTTCATTTTGTTTTTGATGTTGAAAGTAAACGTTTCTTCATTTGTCTTTAATTATCTCAAGATATATCCTTCAAATTTTATTAAGAAAATACTACGCCCTTCAAAAATATTTCTCAAATTCATGCCACTAATTTGAAATATTTATTAATATCAAGAAGACATAAAAGATAACTTATTATTCAAAAAAAAATAAGCATCCCTATCGGTGTGGATCCCAATTGATTAATTTTCCCACTTACGTACAAACTCCAAAGAATTTTCAGGAAGATTCACTAAATAAATACCATCATCTCGAGCAAACCAATAACCATTCTTGTAACCGCATCGGTAGGCAAGCCAATCCTTTTTCTCTAATTTCCATGAAAAATTTTCACCGCTTGCAACCTAAATCGTCATTGCCTGATTTGCAATGAAAAAATAGAGTTTGACAACATGCACTTGCCAACCACTAAAAGGCATTATTTTTGAGCTAAATGCCCAACTTGGCTAACCCATCGTGGCTATTAACACAACAAGATATGAAATAACACCATATTTTGCCGAGGAATTCATGCTTCTTCAACTCTAAAAAAATGTTTTTTTCTTCACCTTGTTTAATTTTAAGGGTGGACCAGCTGTCCCTTTTTTATACCCAAGAGGATTGTTTATTAATGGACACTCTTAAATTCTAATAGATATTATCGAGTCATTTAAGAAATGTTGATTTGCTAAATTTTATCGGATGTGGTGAAGTGTATGATGTGATTTTTTTTTAATTTTTAATTATTAATTTTGGTGGCATTTTCCAAATTGAAACATAGCTAACAAATTTCATTATTTTCATTTACCTTCGTCCAAAAAAAAATTATGCCATTAGTTAATCCGTTCTTAAATTTAATATATATTTTTTAAATAAAAAAATTAATTAAATCTTGTATATGCATTGTATTTTCCTCAAAAAAGAGAGAAAAGGGATATGCATTTGTAGTAGAGATATATATGAATATTCACCTCCCTTATTTAAGACATGTCTCAAACCTTTTTGTTAATTAAAATCAATTATGCAATAAATCCTGTATAGTCATTAAAGGAAATTATGATTAGATTATTGTTGTTTTAGCTATAGTTATATTCCTAATATGATTAATTGTTCTAGATTATGATTATTAATTGCTTGGCGCTGTTCAATTCACATGGAGAAATTACACAGCAAGAATTATGCATCAACTTATTGTGATTAATTTCTTAATGTGATTAATTTCCTTAGGTTAGTTTTAGCTATAGATATCTTCCTAATGTGATTTCTTGTTAGATTATATGTATTTGTAGTTATTAACCAAGTTTGTTGTACTAAAAAAAATTATTAACAAGGTTTTAAATATCGATATTGATAGAAATGTGGAGTCCTCAATTTCATGGAAATGTCGATGACAATATCAATAAAATGTTGATACTAATGATATTTCTGAAAAAATTATAAAAACAAACGAATTAAAAAAATAAATTAATTAACAAATAAATATGTTACCAAGTTAAAAATGAGTAATATTAACCTTTGTCTATATTAGACAGATGCATCAACTTAATTAAACGTAATACACATTTTTTTTTGTTCTTTTTTAATACAACTAACATACATACGTGGAGATTCGAACTCTCGATCTTTTGGTCGAAGTTTAGGTATCTCATGCAGTTAATCTAAGCCAGATTGAAAATATGAAGTTTTATGACTTCTTTTTGTTTTTCACTAACTTTGAATTTATTTGAATTATATCATATAATTTTGGAAAATTTTAAATTTTATGTTATATGTTTGAAAATAAATATTTATTTTATACTATTTAGGTAAAATCCTCTAAAAATTTTGATTATTTTCTTCCTTTTTCTTTCTTTTTTCTTCTCTTATTTCTTGAGTTAAAAGATTTTCTATGCTAGGATTGAAGTTTACAGTAGGTTTGAAAGTCATGCTTCGATTATTTTAAAAATTAATAAAACTATTATGATGTAAAATAAATTTAACTGTTTTGTAAGATCATTTATATAAATAACTTTTAAAATAAAAGATAGTGTTTTTTTAAACTATTCATATATAATTATTTTTTAAAATGTATTTTGTAAATAGTTAGCTCAAACATAACAAGCTGGTTTCTCAAATCACTTTTATTTCATTAATAATATAAGTTCCTAAAAAAATAATCTAAATATCTTATAGTTTTAAATTAATACAAAGATGAAATAAATGAAAACACAGACAAAAATATATCTTTTAAACAAGAAAGAGTAAATGTTGACATGTAAGTAAGCCTCTATATATATATATTAGTTGAGAACACAAAATAAATAAAGTACAACGGTAATTGACACACCTCAAAGAAGTAATTTCTTAACATCACATTAGCTATCCTGTTTACGCACAAACTCCACAATATTATTCTCAGAAACGTTCACTATATAAATGTCATCATCTTGAACTAACCAAATGCAAGTCTTGTTGTTGCATCTGTGAGAAAGTCAGCTGCTTTTCTAGGGCCAGAACATTTGCATTGACACATGTTTGTTCGTCGAGGTTGCAAAATTACACCAAAAAAGAGTGGTACTGAAGAAGTTTTCTATAAATTTCCACGAGAACTTCTCGCCCACTTGTAGCACATGGTCACCCAAATTGTCATCACCAGATTCGCAATGGAGGAATAGAGCCTAGCTCATCCAAATTCAATTTGTTATGAATTTGCACCTCCCAACGAGTGAACACCCCTATCGTTTTTGAGCCTGCCCAACATGGCGTACCCAACATTGCTATCATCACAAAAACGTATGAGACGATGCAGTAGTTTACCAAATGATTCATTCTTCTAACACTATTTTTTTCCGCCTTGTTTCAAGTGATGGCCACTCTACCCTCCCCTTCTTATATAACCAATTGGGTGTGTATTAATGGAACAATTTTAGATGCTAATAAATAATTTGTAGTCATAAAAGAAAGTTAGATTGACATATAAAATTTTAATTTATGTCGTTGTTGGAAATGCAATCAAAATTCTATATTGATCAAATAAACGGACATGGATTAAGCACTCTACTCGAGAAATATTTCATTGTAATCCTGCCTTTTTTAGATTTGTTCTCGTAACTTTTATTCCAAAAGAGGAGACCTAATTCCAGTGAATCCAACTAATCTCAATTATAGGTTTAAGGAAATATGAGCAAATTCCTAAATATATTATATTACCATGCGAGGCCGAGGCAACATGAAAAAAGAAAGAGGGAACAATCCATTGTTCTTATATTTAACTTCAAGTTCAATAAATAAAGAAACAAAATCACTAAATCAATACTCACAATGTATCTGGAATAAATTTCTTTAAATTTCACTTTTCTTTTCCTCCTTAAAATCTAATAATATCAAATTACAAACGCAATGGTAAAGATCTCACATGTGTAAAAAGATGCTTGACCTAACAAATATTTATAATATACATGTACTACTTCTCTCCTCTCGAATTGGTTTTCAGTTGGAACCCATGAATATTGGATATGGTATCAGAACTCAACAAGTTCGAACGAGCATCAAACTAAAAATGGAATCTAGCCAAGATCGAGCTCAAAATAAAACAAACAAGGGACATGTTAAGTTTATCCTATATGGAACAAACAAAGGACAAATTTCTCTAACTCCATAATTGTTTTAAGATGGAATTTCATGAATATTGATATTCAACCTTCATTTTGATTGCTGAAAAAATTACAACAAAATGTCTTATAAATTTGATATGGATGAAAATTAAAACTTATGATATTTATTTTAAGAGGGATCGGATTATTAATGCATTATATTGATTGATTTGGGCAATGCTAGAACGACTTTTTAATTTGACTTTGAAGGTTAACTTCACGAGTTATTGACATCTAATTATAAGAACTCAATTGAATGAAATTAAAAGCATAAATAATATAAAATGGACTCGCTAATCATTTAGAAAGATATAGTTTAAAGATTATCTTTTCCAAAATTTTAATTAGATACACTTGTGTTAGGACAATTCACTTTGAACACACAAATTGTGATTAATTTGATAATTACAAATTTACACTCATGGATTTTTTCTTTAAAGTTTATGTATCTTTTTTTTCCTTTTTTTTTTTTGATAAAAAAAATTTATACGAATCTTATCCTTGCAAAAATGGTATTTTAGTAAGCCCATTAATACATTCAACCATATTACATAGTTACATTCATATATTGACCAAAATTATTTAAACTTGAAAGCAACCTTTATTCTTTTGTCTCTTATTATCTCAAGACATAGTTTCCAAAAGATTGAAAACTATTAATATTAGAAGAAAGAAGTTAAGTTACTTTTTTATCTTATAAAAATCTTTATAGATTTATTAAAAAACACTTGCATATAGATTTTTAAAAATTACACTAATATTATTATTGATGTGTCATAGAAGATGGTTGTAATTACAATGTGTATTTAACTCTCATTTCAAACTATTAAAAAGAAGTATTCTAAATAACTGTGTGGACCTCTAAGTCTTTGCAAACAGATTAATTTATTCCCATCTACGCACAAGATCCGTAGAATTTTTAGGAGTATTCACTAAATAAACGCCATCATCTTGAGCAAACCAAATGCAATTCTCATAATTGCAGTGGTAAGCAAGCCAATTGCCTTTCGTCTCTCGCCAAAATACTTCCATTGCCACATGTTTGTCGGTTGAGGTCCTAAAGTTACACCAAAACAGAGTGGTTGAAAAGAAATTCTCCTTGAGTCTCCAGGAGAATTTTTGACCCCCTTGCAGCAATTGGTTACCCAAATCGTCTTCCTCTGATTTGCAATGGAGGGATAGAGTCTGACCCGAGCCCAATTTGTTGTAAATTTCCACCGGCCAATGAGTTAATGGCCACATAACTTTTGAGCTTGCCCAACATGGCCTACCCATCATTGCTATTGTCACAATAAAATATGAAATGAAGCAATAGGTTGCCAAATGATCCATTTTTCTCCTCGTTCAACGTTTTTTGTTTCAAAGGTCGGTCATTGTCATCTCTCTTATACTCGACAAGAGTGTCTACTAATGAAACAATTCTAGATGTAATAAAATAATATGTAGTAAGAAAAATAATACTTAATTATGCATACCTGTAATAGTGTAATCCTACCTTTTATAAAACTTTCTCTTAACTTTTATTTTAAAAGAGGAAAAGAAGTTTATCAATATAAACAAATTCAAATTAAATTCAATGGATCTCAATCATAAATTTATAGAAATTCCAACAAATTTCCTATAATATCTCTTCTGTTACCGTTATAGATTGGGGAAGAAGGGAAGATGAGGCAGTTGGTTTGTCTTTAGATTAACAAATTTATATTAAAAATTTGAGGTTTTAAAATTTTATCTCTAATTATTTCTCCTCAAAATTTTCAAAATTATATATACAAAAAATTGGGGTGAAAATTGTGACCCGCCCTTTAAAAATTTCTTTTAGCATCGCATCAAAGTTTAAAGTGATTATCATCTCTTGTTTGGAACTTTTTATTAATTTTAAATTAAAAATTAATATCGAATATTTTTTCGGTACAACAAATATAGGTAAGCTTTTCAATTTCATGAACTATTGACTTAAATAAAGGTTACAATTTTTACCTTCTATTCAATTTTTACTTTCAATAGGTGCTCATTGTCGGCATCTAAATAATGTTCCATTAATAGATATTCCATTATTTTTTTAGTACAATATGTGGAGGTGGGGATCGAACTCACAACGTCTTCTTGATTGGAGATATATGCTAAATACCATTGAGTTGTACTCGTTTTGACGATACCATGATAGTTGTGTTTTTATTATTTCTTTTAAGAATATTATATGAAAAACATAAGAATAAAATCATTTAATCTGTACTCAAGACCATTATTTTTCTTTTGTTTTACTTATATACTAGTGCAGAATTTGTTACTTTTACACTGATACATATGATTATATATTATCCTTTTCTGTCCCTCGAATTATACTTTTACAGTATTAAAAACCGTTAACAATCTAATAAGAGTACTTTAGTTTTAAAAATATAACACTTAAAAAGTATTCTCAAATTCCGAACTAAAAATATCAATATTATTAAAGGGAGAAGCGTTAAAATTACAACATGTGTATTAATTTATTTCAAACTACTAGAAAGAAATATATTCCCGATAACTATAGATATCTATGAAGTCCTACTATAACAATCATCGGGCAAGCACGAACCTTATGTTCTAAATCTTGACTAATTTTCCCATTTACGCACTAATTCCTTTGAATCTTTAGGAATATTTAGTATGTAAATGCCATCATCTTCTGCCATCCAAATGCACATCTCATTGTTGCATCTGGAAGCAAGCCAAGTGTGTCCTCGTTTCTCTGGCCAGAACACTTCCATTGCAACATATTTGTTTGCTGAGTTTCTGAAGGTACACCAGAAAAGGGTAGTTGAAATTAAGTTTTCTTTAAATTTCCAATTGAAATTCTCACCCACTTGTAGCAAATGGTCACCTAGATCGTTATCCTTTGATTTGCAATGGAGGGATAAAGTAAAGCCCGGGCTCAATTGATTATAAATCACCACCCTCCATGGACTTAAGGGCGCCATTACTTTTGAGCTTGCCCAAGATGGCTTACTCATTATCACCGTTGTAACAAGAAGATATAAAATGAAGCGGTAGTTTACCAAACGATTCATTCTTCTTCTATTCTAAATGATTTCATTTTCCTCTTTTTATATCCAACGAGTGTAGGAATTCCTTTAAATTTATATTTGAGATTTTGGATTGATTTTACACCTATACTTCTTCCTTTAGAATAGAAATTATGAGGATATACAAGGTAGGGTTGGGATGAAAATACATGAAAAGTCTTGTTGTCATTTCCCCTTGTGCATTGAACAACCAAGGCAACTAATAATTAAAAATTCTTATAATATGGAAAACAACCCACGTTAAGAAGATAATCTAAAATAAAAAATAAAAAAAAACCCAATTTGCTTTTATTACATTTCATTTATCAGCATTTAACATTGGTGTATTAACATATATACATACCTGTTGTTGACCAACGACGAGGTGATGAGTCAATGTTTGAGTTGAGGTGCACTCCCGATTAGTCTAGGTGTGACAACATGTAAATAAAACTTTGCATCCATGTGAGGCTCAACTATATACATACACTAAAACTTAAATTAGTACAAGATGATCGATATTGAGATAAGTTTAGTGAGGTCGCATACGATTACATATACCTTTATAAAGAATGGGATCTTTGGGAGAAACATTGCCCTTCCATCTCGACACTTTGTACCCGATGGCTAGCAAATTTTACGCTAGTGACATGCATTTGTGTTTCCAGGTCAGTGTAGAGTTTGTTGGAGGAAATAATGCAGCTATCTAATAATTATCTTAATCACAAATACAAACAATATTTGTTAACTAGTGTCAAATCAAGTTTTGGTTCTAGCTTGAAATTCAAATCATAATAAAGTTCTTCCTACCCTTAAATAAAATTAATGACAAATAGAGCTAATTATAATAAAGTCTTGTCGTCAACTTTCTTTGTTCATTATCAACATGAATATACACCAATTGATGAAGACATATGTGTTCGACAAAAAAGTTATCAGTTCGAATCTCCACTGCCGCATGTTGTAATATTTATTTATTTAACATTTTGACAATATGCATTGAACAATACAAAGTAATTAATTGATAATTTTTAATGAAAAATACTCAAGGCCATGAATATCTATCTTTATGCTCAGTCATCAAAATTTGACAACTCATTTTTTTATTAAAATAAAATTTCTTTTCTTGTTTTTTTTCTTTATAGGTTTTCACGGATCAGCATTTAAATATTTTTTTTTTAATAGTTTAATCATAGGAATATAACAACCTCAAATCAAATCAAGTAAGTCCATTTTTTTAATCATATTTTTATTATTACTATTTTTTTTTATGATAAGATTGTTCCACTAATAGATACGCCGACCTTTGTAATTTGTTATTGAATATCACCGATAAATTGAGTTTTTATTATTTTTTAAAGAATATTGTATTAAAAATCAGGTTTCAAGTAATTTATTTCAAACCGTTTGTTACCTAAGACTTCAAATCCTATTTTTACGTAAAAAAAATATTTAGATCAAAATGATTGGATTTTGTTTAATAGAATTATAAAGTAAATTACTTGTCATATTTTAATTTCTAATTAAATAATTTAGATTAAAAGCTCGAATTAGCTTTTCATTTCTAACGAACATCCCAACAAAGAAATATAATTTAGTTTATTTCAAATTATTCTCATTTTAAACAAGATAAAAAATTTCAAATCATATCTCGGATTTCAAATGTTTCTTGACGCCAAATCAGAGAGTTAAACTGTATTCAAGAATCAAGACCGTTGGTTTTGTTTGGTTGATTATATACTAATGCAGAATTTGTTATATATTTTACCTTATGTCTAAGATTATTATCCTTTTTGTCCCTTGTAATATATTTTTACAATACTAAAAACGTTAACATGTAGAGTTAGAATTTAAAAAAAAAAAAAAAAAACTTAATTAGTTAGTAAATATAAACATAACTTAGCAGTAATTGACATATAATTTTCTTCTTTTATGATCGAAAATTCAATCTTTTGTATCTCCAAATTGTTATACCAAAAGAAGTTAATTAATTAGTTTTATTTTTCTTTCAAGAACAAACAGAGTATTCGATTCAAAATAATAACACTTTTAAAAAGTATTCTCAAATTCCGATTAAAAATATTATTATTACTAAAGGGAGAAGGGTTGAAATTGCATCATGTGTATTATTAATTTATTTCAAATTATTGAAAAGAAATATATATGTTTCCAATAACTATACATATCTATGAAGTCCTACTATGATAATCATTAATTGGACAAGCAGAAACCTCATATCTGACTAATTATTTTTCCCACTTACGCACAAATTCCCTTGTATTTTTAGAAATATTCACCAAGTAAATGCCATTATCTTCTGCAACCCAAATGCAAGTCTCATAGTTGCATCGGTAAGCAAGTCAATTATGTCCTCGTTTCTCTGGCCAGAACACTTCCATTGTCACATATTTATTTGTCGAGGTTCTGAAAGTACACCAAAAAAGAGTGGTTGAAAATAAATTTTCTTTAAATTGCCAAGAGAATTTCTCACCCACTTGTAGCAAACGGTCACCTAGATCATCATCCTTCGATTTGCAATGGAGGGATAAACTAAAGCCCGGACTCAATTGATTATAAATCACCACCTTCCATGGACTGAAGGGCACCATTGCTTTTGAACTTGCTGAGGAAGACTTACTCACCATCACAATTATAATAAGAAGATATAAAATGAAGCAATAGTTTACCAAATGATTCATTCTTCTATGTTCTAAACGTGTTCTTTTTTCACTTTGTTTCTAAGAGTTCGGCCACGTTTCCAGTTTTTATATCCACCAAGTGTAGGAATTTCTTTAAATATATCTATATTTGAGATTCATTTGCATCTCCATTAATCTACCAAAATAATCTTTGTATACCTAAACTTCTTACCCTCCTTTAGAATAGAAATTATGAGGACAATATATACAAGGTAGAGTTGGATGACAATTCATGAAAATTCTTGTTGTCATTTCCCCTTCTGCATTGAACAAAACAAAGGCAATTAATAATTAAAAATTCAAAGGATATGGAAAACAACCACACGTTAAGAAGATGATCTAAAATTGAAAGAAACCAATTTGCTTTTATTACATTACATTTATTAGAATTTGACATTTGTATATTAATCGATATACTCATTGTTGACTCAAGATTCTCAACGAGGTATTGAGTCGAGATGGAGATTCTCGACCAAGTGTTGAGTCAAATGAGTGGGATGAGAGGATTAGAACTTATGACCTCAAGGTCGGAGACATATATCAATTGAGCTAAGTTTATTAATTTGTTATTGAAAATTAGTCGGTTGTTTTTATTTCTTTTGAGAATATTATATTAAAAATCTAGAAATAATATATCATTTAAGCTATTTTCAAGTCCGTTATTTTTCTTTTTGTTCAATAATAAGCTAATGCAAAATAGATTTACCTTTATATCTATGATCGATTGTGTTATCCTCTGTGCCCCTAAAAATATAATTTTACAGTAGTATTGAAAAGCATTAGCACTGGGGAAAAGAAACCTCATTTAGTTTTATTCTTCTTTTAAGAACACGAATTTGATCCTTTAAAGCATGTTTGTTAATATTTGGTTAATATTTCAGTTTCTTATTTATAGTTCCTCTATTTTAATAAAAAAAAAGAAAAATAGAATTGCATGCACCTAGCTAACACCCATTGATTCAAGAATTGATAAAATAATATTTTTATTTATGTTGTTACAGATTGGAAACCAGAATAAAAAAACAAAAAACTTAGGACCCGCCTGATAAGATTCTCGTTTCTTATTTCTCGTTTTCAATTTTATTAAGAATCTCAAATATTTTCCAACTAATTATTTTTATTGTTTTTCATTTTTGGAAATATTCTTAAAATTGTTCAAAAATTTTCGAAACAATCAAAACAAGTTTCTTACTTCCGTTTCCTACTTGTTACAAAATATAAATACAAATATTATTTGATCATCATTGAATTCGTGAGTGTTGGAGCTATATATGTAATTCTGTTTTTCTTTATTAAAAATAAGGAAACAAGAACAAGAACAAGAAATGACAACATTACCAAAGGATCCTTAATTATTTTTTGTTTCTGAAATTTCTATATAAGTTTGAGAATGTTTTTAAAAAATGAGAAACAAGAAACATAGGACCGTTCGTAACGTTCCCGTTTGTTGTTTTCGTTTCCAAACTTTATTAAGAAGCTTAAGCATTTTGCAACTAAATTTGTTTATTGTTCCTTATTTTTTGAAAACATTCTCAAAATTGTATAGAAATTTCGGTAACAATCAAATCAAGTTTCTTGCTTTTTATTTCGGTTTCCAATTTGTTACAATACATAAATATAAATATTATTTGATCATCCTTGAATTCATGGGTGTTGGGTTATACAATTCTATTTCTTTTTATTAAAAATGAAGAAATAGAAACACGAAGCGAAAATATTACCAAACGAGCTCATAATAATTATTAAATACTTAGATTTCTTAATAAAATGGAATACAAGATATAAGAAAAACCCGGTATGATCAAATGGTCCCAGAGGAGTACCTCATTTTAAAATAATAGCTATTCTCTTGAAATTACATCATGTGTATCAATTTATTTCAAATTACAAGAAAGAAATACATTTTCAACGACTATAGATATCTATGAAGACAAACCAATAACAATCATCACGCAAACACAAATTAAACCCATGTTCTAAATCTGGACTAATTTTCCCACTTACGCACGAACTCTAATGAATTTGTATTCATATTCATCAAGTAAATGCCATCGTCTTTGGCAACCCAAATGCAAGTATTTTGATCGCCACATCTGTCAGCAAGCCAATTGTGTCGTTTCTCTGGTCAGAGCACGTCCATTGTTACATATTTGTTTGTTGAGGATTTTAAAGTGCACCAAAAAGAGTGGTTCCAAAGAAGTTTTCTCTAAATTTCCAAGAGAAATTCTCATCCTTTCATAGCAATTGGTTACCTAAATCGTCATTTTTCGATTTGCAATGGACAGATAAAGTTTTACCTGGACTCAATATGTTATAAATCATCACCTTCTATCGACTGAATGGCTCCATAGCTTTTGAGCTTGCCGAAGATGGGTTACTCGTCATCACCATTAACACAAGAAGATATAAAATGAAGCGATAAACTATCGAAGAATTCATTCTTCCTCTATTCTAAATACTTTCTCTATTCTCTTCTTGTTTCTATGAGTTTAGCCACTTTTCCCCCTTTTTATATCCAATGAGTGCAGGAAATTTTAAATCTATATTTGAGATTTATTTGCATTCATTAATCTACCAAAATATATATTTTTTAAAATTTATTTGTATTTCTAAACTTCTTACCCTCCTTTAGAATTGAAATTATGAGGACCATTTAAGGTTGGGATGACAACGCATGAAAGTTCTTGTGTTGTCATTTCCCATTGTGCATTGAACAACTAAGACGACGATTAATAATTAAAAATTCAGATGATATGGAACCCATTACACCACCACACATTAAGAAGATAATCTAAAATGAAAAGAAACTCATTTTCTTTAATTACGTTTCATTTTGTCGGGTGTTAATAGACATATATGCTGTTTATATGGGATTTTCGATGAGGTGCCGATCAGTCAGCGTCTGAGCCAAAGTGGACTCCTGATTAGCTTAAGCGACGATCGGTAAAATGTTTGGCCACGTACACTCTAAAACTCAAGTTAGTCAAAGATGATGTTTGAGTTTAACTTATCGAAAGGATTTGTTTCTTCCCTTGTTAATACTTTAATTTTCAAGTTTTGACAAATTTTCTCGATCTAATTTGGGAAATTGACCAACTTAACCTAAAAAAGTTTAGGTTTTACTCAAATGACCTGTAATTGGAAAATTCACTTTTCTAACCCATGTGATTATTTAAAAAAAATAAAAGAATGTAAATTTACTATCACACCCCTCATTTGAAATGTAACTATTTTAGGGGTTTTTTTTTTCTCTTATTCCCTGATTGTGCGTGAAATACGAAGGGATTTTCATTTCCTTATTCCTTGATTGTGCGTGGAATTGCAAGGAGGGATTTTCATTTTAAATGTAACTATTTAGGGCTTTATTTTCTCTTATTCCCTGAATTCGAAGGGATTTCTCAAACGGTTCCTCCCTCTCACCAAGACACCAGCCGCCCTCCCTTCTCTCCATCTCTTTCCATCTCACTCTCTTTCTCTCGCAATCTCGCAAGCTCTCCCACTAAATTGAACTCAGGCGTGAATCGAACGAACTCGAGCGGGTTTCGTACAAAATCCTCAAATCAAACAATCCCTGAAAATCTCTCAACAGAAAAGTAAATCCTCAAATCTATCAATTGAAGAAAACAAATCGAATCGTTTTACTTATAAAAATGTTAGGATTAAGATAATTTAATTAAACTCGAAGATTCAAAATGTTAGACAAAATATGGCAACAAAAATCTCCTAGAAAATCTTTAGTCTCGAGGAAAATCGAAAAGATCTTAGAATATCTGTAATTTTGGGATCGTCGATCTCTTCCTTAAAGATTGAGATGAGTCGATGAAAGAAGCCCCAGCGGACCCCAAGGATAAGGAGAAAGGAAAAGCAGCCGAGCAACCGGTCGAATCGATTTTGAGTGTAGATAGAGTAAAATCTACAGGGGTCATGCAAATACATAGGCCCCTTCTCTTTTGGCCGCCTCCACCCAGACAAAAAAGGTGAGCGCCGGGAGCGAAAGGTTGCTTGCTTTAATATCCCGTAGGAGCACCAGAAAGAATGTTTTACAGTTTCTTGAGGCTAATCAAACAATGGCAGATAATTCGGGTGTTAAAATTTTCTATTGTTTCAAAAAAGCATTGGCGATGTCATCCCAGGATTTAAGGGTAGATTTGTCAATCTGTGTGAACCATCGCCCAGCGCAGCTTTGGCAATGTTGTTGATCAATTCCATAATGAGTACTGTTTTACCCACTCCAGCCCCTCCGAGGGAAAGGTCTCCATTCCTACGGCGGTTTTGTCAACGAACGCGTCTCGGGTAGGAGCACTCGACCCTTTTTAAATGCAAAGATTTTTTGAGGGTTTCCTTCCAATTTCACGTTTGCAATATGAATGAATAGTAAGTTTTTTTTATAGTTGGGTCATTTGACAGAAACCTAAACTTTTTTAGATCAAATGGATCAATTTCTCATCCAATTTAGTGTTAGAATTTCTTCAAATCTATTATTTTTTAGATTCATTAATCCACTAAAAGAATGAGTTTGAATTTATTTTTTATATACCTAAACTTCCTCTCTTCCTTTTGAATAACACTTACGTTCTAAAAAAATGCATTTGATCCTCGCATTTTTTGCTAAAATAACGATTTAGTCTCTAAACTATAGTTTGTAATGATTTAGTCCATATACTTTCAAATTGGTAAATATTTAGTCTCAAAACTTTAGTGTGTAATAATTTAGTCAATATAATTTAAAATTTGTAACAATTTAGTCTTTGCCATAAAAAATCTCATCAAAATTAGATGTCTATTATTATCATACAACAATTTAATTTTTGTAATTTATAAACACATTTTGTTCTCCATAGGTTTATCGATCTACGTATATAAGAAACTTAACAAAAAAAAAAATTTACAATAGCGACTAAATTGTTACATAAATTCTAAACTACAATGATTGAATTATCACATACTAAAATTTAGAGACTAAATTGTTACCAACTTTCATGATATCGATCTACATATATAAGAAAAGTCTTGTTATAAACTTTTCTCTTTTAGTACAACATGTAGAGGTAGAGATTCAAACTCACGACCTATTGATCGGAGATAGGTACCTTTAACCAATTAGATTATGTTCATATTTTCATTTTGTTATCAAATTTCCTTATCCATTGAACAATCAGGTAATTGATAACTTTTAATTGCTTAACCACACGTTTGGAAGATAACAACCTCAAATTAAGAAAATGATCAATTTTTCTTTGATGATTTTTTTTTCTTTTGATGATAATATTGTTCCAGTAATAGGTACCTGATCCCTCTCGTAATTTTTTGTTGAGTATCATTAGTAATTGAGTTTTGTTATTTCTTTTAAGAATATTATATTAAAAATATGAGAATAATATATCATTTATGCTATATTTAAGTCTCTTTTCTCTCTTTTGTTGACTTATAAAAATAATGCAAATTTTGTGATATTTACCTTCATGTCTATGATTATTCTCCCTTCTGTCCCTAGAAATAAAACCATTAAAATTATAACAAAACAAACTCAATTACTAAACAAGAACCAGAACAAGAACATGAGCAACTATTGATCATGTAGACACCATATTTGGTCCGGCTCGCTTTCGTTTTTTTTTTTTAAAAAAAAAAATTTATTACTGATTTATTTATTATTATTATTATTTTTTTTATGTTTATTGATTTAGTTTAAAATAACATAATTTACTTTATTATAAAATTTAATGTAAAGTTTTAATTAAATCAAATTAAGTTTTAAAATTAGATTTTATTTCAAAATAATTGGTTTTTTTAAATTGATTTTAAGATTAAAAAAAATACAGTTTTTCTCCCCTTTCATTTTTTCCTTCATATGTGTATCCCCTCCCCTTCTTCTCCTCCCTCTTTTTCTCTCTTCTCTTCCCCTTTTTCTTTTTTATTGTTAGTTTTAGGTGTCTTTAAGGAGAGCTGCAGTGGGGAGGAAAGACGGACAGAACCCATATAGAGAAGAATTCACTTCCTTCTTTCTCTCTACCATCACCTTCTCTTCCTCTTCACCCAGGCCGGCAACCCCGACGATACACAGACTACACAAGTCCCCGGTGATCACAAGTTCAGACAACCTGCACCACAGTAATCTGGCGCAAAGTTCAACAATCGACGCACGGATCACCGACCACCTGAATCTGACCTCGAGTGCTCTTTCACGGTTTCAGACCCGCGGGCACATCCAGAATTTCCTCACTGCAGTACGTGGTATAGAAAAATGTTGTTTTAGAAATGATTTGATTTTTTTTATATTTGTTTTAAATAAGCTTGTTTTAAATTTGATATATATATATATATATATATATATATATATATTTTAAAATAAATTTGTCTACATATGATTTGATAATTTTTAAAATAAGAAATATGATTTGATTATTTTTAAAATAAATTTGTTTTAAATATGATTTGATTATTTAAATTTTAAAAACAAGTTTGTTTTAAATGTTTTTTTAAATAAAATAAATTTATTTTTTTATTATTATTATTATTTTTAAACATTTTTTTTAAATAAAGATTTGTATGATAAGAATTAATACTAAGTTGTATCATATAGTGTTGGCATAGTGGTAGGTTACTTAGGAGTAATTCACATGTCTTTGGTTTGAGTCTTTGCTTGCTTAAATTAATGTTTTTTTATATCATTATTTTACCAAACAACTATTTTAGATAAAATGTTTTTTTTAATATAAAAAAAAACTTTCGAAAATCCCAATGACAGAAATTGGATCTTTCCAATATTCTCGAGGTGATAATTTGTTTTTCTAATGGTCTTTGCGCCACTCATGCTTGTTGGTGCATATTTTATCGTAAAATATGAACCAATAAATTTGAGACATTTAAAATCAAACAAGTATTTTTCTTTTTGGAGCAAAGTATAATAGGATAATTTTTTACAAAATATGGTACCGTTTTCGAACGGGTGTCGTAGGGTGCTAACACCTTCCCTACGCTCAACCGACTCCAAAACCAAAATCTGTTTTTCGTAGACCCAAGTTTTTAAAATAGGTGACCAATCACACCTCGTAGATGATTGGTGGCGACTCCAAATCCTAATCTCGAAAGAGACCCTTCAGGGGATGATGTCGGCCGCTCCGCGTCGCGATGACGTTGCGACAGATTATATTTAGGAGTACTTAATTTTAAAATAATACACTTGAAAAATATTTTAAATCGAAAAATATTCTTAAATTTCGATTTAAAATATTTATAAAAGGGAGAATGGGTTGAAATTACATCATATATGCTTTGATTTATTTATTTCAGTTTATTTGAAAGAAATATATTCCCGCTACAATAACAACCATCGAGCAAACACAAATTTTATCTAAATCTTTTACTAATTTTCCCAATTACGCACAAACTCTTTTGAATTCATAAGCAAATTCACTAAGTAAATGCCATCATCTTGGGTCATCCAAATACAAGTATGTTCATAGCCGCATCTGTACGCAAGCCAATCGTGTCGTTTCTCTAGCCAGAATACTTCTATTGTCACATGTTTATTTGTTGAGGTTCTTAAATTACACCAAAAGAGAGTGGTTGAAAAGAAGTTTTCTCTGAATTCGCAAGAGAACTTCCCACCCTCTCGTAGCAACTGGTCACTTAGATCATCATCCTTTGATTTGCAATGGACCAATAAAGTTTTGCGTGAACTCAATACATTATAAACCATCCACCTTCCATCAACTGAATGGCTCCATAACTTTTGAGCTTGCCACATCACCATTATCAGAAGGTATAAAATGAAGTGATAGTTTACTAAATGATTCATTGTTCTTCTATTTAGAATGCTTTTCTTTTTCAACTGGTTTTCTAAAAGTTTGGCCACTTTTCCCCTTTTATAACCAAATAGGAATTATTTTTTTTAATTCTATATTTTGAGATTCGTTTGCATTCATTAATCTACCAAAATTGTTTTTTTTTCTCTTTTTGGAATAGGAATTATGAGGACAATTTATACATGGTAGGGTTGGGATGATAATACATGAAAATCATTTCTCCTTATGCATTGAACTATGAAGGCAATAAATAGTAAAAAATTAAATGATATGGAACACAACCACTCGCTAAGAAAGATAATCTAAAATGAAGAGAGACCAATTTTATTTGATTACACATTTCATTTATCATCATTTAAAATTGGTGTATTAATAGATATACCCCATAATCTGGTAGGATTATGAGGGTGGAGTGGACTCCCAAAAAGTTTAAGAAATGACTTGCAAAAGTTAAAACTTAAAAAACATTTAGGAGTACTTAATTTAAAATAATACTCTTAAAAAGTATTCTCAAATTTCGATTAAGAATATTTATTAATATTTATAAAAGGAGAACATGTTGAAATTACACCATGTGTATTAATTTATTTCAACTTATTAGAAAGAAATATATTCCCAATGACTATAGGTATCTACGAAGCCCTACAATAGCAATCATCGGACAAGCACAAACTCCATCTCTTAAATCTTTACTAATTTTCCCAATTACGCACAAACTCTTCTAACTTTATACCCGAATTACCCAAATTCATCAAGTAAATGCCATCATCTTTCGCTACCCAAATGCAAATATGATAAGGGCCGCATCGGTGGATAAGCCAAGTATGTCGTTTCTCTGGCCAGAACACTTCCATTTTCACATATTTGTTTGTTGAGGTTCTTAAAGAACACCAAAAAAGAGTGCTTGGAAATATGTTTTCTCTAAATTTCCAAGAGAAAGTCTCACCCGCTTGTAAGAGATGGTCACCTAAATCATCATCCTTTGATTTGCAATGGACCGATAACGTTTTGCCTTGACCCAATTGATTATATATCAGCACCTCCCATCGACTTAGTGGCTGCATAACTTTTGAGCTTGCCGAGGATGACTTACTCATCACCACCATTAACACAAGAAGATATAAAATGAAGCGGTGATTAATCAAAGGATTCATATTTCCTCTTCTATCCTCAATGCTCTCTTTTTTTTTCAACTTGTTTTCTAAGATTTTGGCCACTTTTCCCTTTTTATATCCAAAAGAGTGTAAGAATTGTTTCTTTAATCTATATTTGAGATTCATTTGCATTCATTAGTCTACCAAAATATATATTTTTTAATTGATTTGTACACCTAAACTTCTTTTTCCTCCTTTGGAATATAAATTAAGAGGACAATTAATACGAGGTAAGGTTGAGATGATAATACATGAAAAATTGTGTTGTCATTTCCTCTAGATATTGAACAACCAAGACAAATAATAATTAAAAATTCATATGATGATATGTAACACAACCACACACTAAGAAGATAATCTAAAATTAAGAGACCAATTTAATTTTGTTATATATTATTTCATTTATCAGCGTTTAAAATTTTGTGTTTTGTCACTCCATGTGTTTAAGGTGAAGTATACTCCCAATCAGTT
Organism: Momordica charantia; assembly: GCF_001995035.1. The sequence goes on from NW_019104508.1 coordinate 514,832, forward strand.
TAAACAATGACATGCAAATAGAACCTTGTACATCATTGTGGTACTGAACTACACTACACCTACATTCCTAAAGCTTAAGTTAGTTAGAAATGATGTCGAGCCAACTTAAGTGAGGTTGAATAGGATTATGTAACTTTATAAGGAATTGACTCCTTCGGTGGGAGAGCTTTGAGAAGCATTGTTTTACTATTTTGGTGCTTCGTTTATACCTGTGGCACCCACACTTCCAAATCGATGCAAAATTGGACTTTCGCTGGGACAATTATTATAAGTAACTTTGCTTGACCTTGCTCATCCTCAACCTATTTGAGCTGGGTTCAAACACGTGCTTCTAGCAAGAAGCCCATGTGATAAGTTCTAATTCCGCCTAGAACAACTGTCATAAAATTTTATGAGGGTAAATAAATTTTTGTTAGTCTGGATAAATTAACAAAAAGAACCTAAAACTTAATCGGGAGATGATGAGGGGTTTTCCACGTGATTAATTCTACCATCACTGATTCATCTTATACGTAGAAGCCTCGAGAACTATGTAGAAAGTAGAAGGAGAAGGATAGGTAGAGAAAACATTTCAAATTTCATAATTAATACTTATAGATTATGGGCCTCAAAGGGAGAAGGAAAAAATACTTCAAATTTCATAAGTAAAAAGTGATAATAAAATTGTTCATATTTTCACATTTTAAAGGCAAAATCAAGTGAAATGGAATTTTAAAAGATAAAAAATAAAGGAAGAGATGAATGGCTAAGAAATTTGGATGGGTGGAGAAAGAATGAACGAAAAAGAAATATAATAAGAGGATTAAGAGAGAGTCTTTTTTAGAGAGAAATGAATATTTGAGAAAAGTATAATCGGTAAAGGTGAAAATAAAGTATTTTGAAAGAAAAATAATAAAATATAACAATAAGTGAAAAGAGAAATTGGGAGAAGTTACGTGAAAGTGGAAGAGAGAGGGAGAGAATACGAGAAAATTTATATATGAATGACAAAATTGCACCAAAAATAATAATGAGAATATTTAAATTAAAAGCTGTACTAAAAGAAAAAGAAATGCAAAATGGAGGGAGAAAGTTTCTCCTTTACCCTATATATATATATATATAATATAACATACAATTAGCTAGAAAAATAACAAAAAAAAATTATTCTACAATTTTAGTAAACACCCTAATAAGTTTCTTGTTCGAATTTCAGAAAAGAATTATAGTAAATAATATTAAAAATTTTCATTTCGATTATTCTGATTTCTAGTAACTAAATTACGCCTATATTTTAAATAGTATCACTTATCTATTCTAAATGCAGAATTTTAGAGGATTAAATAAAAGTTCTCTTGACTTAAGGGAAAAATGGCCATTAAATTAAATTATGGAAGGACATTTTCAGAATTTTGAAATCAACCCATACGGCGTCGTAGTAAAGAAATCTTATCTGCCTTGAATTTTGCAGTCTGTATACTTCACAGAGTCGGTAGCCGTGCAGTGAGCCACGTCATTTACCCAGATGTCTGGTACTTTCCCAACAGCTTCATTTACACGTGGAGCAATATTACTGGTCGGATGTACACGTGGCTTCGTTGTCAGATAATTTTTTTTATTGGAGCTTTTTTTAATTATTTTTTAATGAGATGTCAAGATAACGACTCGTATTTTTCCTTCTTTGTTCTTCTTCTTCTATTAAATAATTTTGCAACCAAATAAACAAATTCGTGGAACTCAGAAGTTTTAGTTTGAATAATATCTTTCTTTATCAAATTATATGTTTGGTTTCAGTCATCGTCTTAAGAATACAACATTTATATATTTCTTTTTTGTTCATATTTTCTAAAGTGAAGGGCATTGCTTTTTTCTTTTTAATTCAAATTAAAGTTTTTAGTTTTTAAAATATTATCTTCTAGGTTTTACAATCCTAAATATCATCTAGAATTGTCCTATACTCATGTTGACATTTATGTTGACATTTGATATGATGTGTTAAAAAGATTAAAATGATACATAATAAATAAATATTCTTATTATTTACTCAAACTATATATTAGTCTAGAATAAAATAAAATATATTTTATTTTATATAGAACGAAACCTTTCTTCTATGGTAATCAGTTTACAATTTATTTTATATATTCTTTTTCTTTATATTTATAGTTGTTGTTCCGTTCTCTTTTCTTTAAATTATCCATTATTCTCTTTATTTTGAGATGAAAATAATTAAAATTCATGAACACCGGCTCTCAAATTTTGTAGTTTTATCTTAACTTTTAAGTTAAATAATATATTTTATATTTTCAAATTCGTCCATACAACCAAAATATATATAGATTATCCTTGCCATAACGAATCATTAATTAAAATATCATATAAATCATCACGACGTAAGCTCACAAAAATATCAAACTATCATATAATTGAAATTGTAATCCTTTTTGCTTTTTTTTCTTCTATTTTCTCTCTAATATTAAGTTTATAGTCAGTCTACGGCTACCTAACTATCACCTGAAATTTAAATGGGCCTATTTATAAAGTCGAAGGATTCTCATATAAACATAGTCATCTCATAAAATAAATTAATTGTAAAAATAGAATAAATTTTTTGAAAAGATGGAAATGGAAATAGGATTAAAAAAGAAGAAGAAGAACCTAGTTTCATTTATTGCGTGAAAAGACGACCTAATAATGAAACATGTTGTCTATCTTTCTCTCCTCGTGAAAGTCTAGCTGTTGATGTTGGGACTGTCCAAAACCAGTTACCTTTTAAAAATACATTATCATATATCTTTTTAATTCTGCCAAAAATATTAACAATAATATTCAGATGCTCCACCCAATCTGTAAACATGCATTTCTCCACATAATTAATTTTATGTTCTTCACATGAAAAATTACACAACCCCGATGTTAATTAATATGGACAAAACAAACAACATTAAACAAACAAAACTCTTCCTTCAACCTTAATCATGGCTCCTCTGTCGTCTGCCAGATTTACTTTAATTATTCTAAAACAAAATACGACATTCAAATAATCACAATCTTTTTTGTTTTCCCCCCACTATTACATTTGAATCCTAATGGCTAATCTCAATTCGAAAAAAAAAAAATGAGAGAGAGAGAGAGAGAAACAAAAAGGAAGAAAAATGGCTTCCCTTTTGTTTTACAAGTCGAGATTTTTACAATGAAATCATATTAATTTGGATTATTGGAATTGGGGTCAAGTTTCTAGGAATCCCGTCATTCGGAGAATTGAGTTTCGAACTTGGCTTAAATCTCTTCCTTTAAGAGTTCTTCCGTTGCCCGTGCAGACGGAGAAGGCCATTTTTCCGGCCACGCGCCGCCCGATTAGCACGTGCGGCGGAACTATGTCTTCGCTGTCCCATTCATCCTCCAGCTCCTCCGCGTCGGAGGTGTAGCGGAAAATGGATTCCGGGATTTGGATGGGGAGAGAAGAAGCGGCGAAATCTTTCTTCTTCTTCTTCTTGTTGGTGTTGTTCTTTTTGGAGTTCTTCCGGTGGGCGGCGGCGAGGAATTCGCCGTAGTCGATAACGCGGCGGCGGTGGTGGTGGTGGTCGGAAAAGATGATGTCGGATTCGTGGAACTCTTCAGCCATGGGAATGGAGAGAGGGAAGAAAAGAAAGAGTGGGTTGTGAATGGAAGGAAATTGTGAGAAGTAGAATGGAATTTATAGGAAAATAGGAGGGGCCGGGGGGCATTGGGAAAGGGAGAATCTTTAAAATGGTGGAGAGGGGAGAGTTTCGATGGAAATGTGTTTGTGAAATGGCGTCATCCAAAAGCCAAAGATTATGACATTATGTGTTATGCTTCTTTATTTTATTTTATTAGAGGGCCTTAAAGGTGGGTATAAAGTATAAACTCGAGAGGTTATGACATTAGAGGGTGTTTCGGATGAATATTTGAAGTTAGACACACATTTCGGACGAACGAGATTCTTAACTATGTCAATTCAAAATTATAACTTTCGTGAACTGTGATATCATCATCTTAATATTCATAAGGTTTCATCTCAAAATTAAACAGTGAAAAAAGCGATTGATGTATTTATAAAACTTTATTGTGTCTCTAGATCTACACTAAGCTGATGTTTTTTTATTAATAAGTGACTACCATATATTTAATGTTAAATTATTAGATTTTATATATATTAGTGTTTGACATTGGGGTTTGATTTTGGATTAGTGGGCTGGGAAAACAGCTTGGTTGCGTGGGAAGTGAGGGATTTTGGTGTGTTGGGTTGGGGTAGCTTAGCTTGTTTGGCTTCAACGTTGACTTAGCTAAAAATAAAATATGGCTTACTCTTTTTTCTTTCTTAATTATTGTTATTAATTTGGGATTTATGTTTCGTTTAAGGGTGCATCATATCTTAAGCTTTTTCCAAAATAAAGTTTATTTTATATTCGATGTGTGTTGGAATATTGTCATGCAAGTACTTATCCAATTCTAATGTTTCTACCCATGTCATCTCTAAGAAATTTCCTGGTCTTTTCTAATCTTTCTCTCTTTTTTTTTTCAATTCTATTTATTACTGTATTATTCTGTATAATTATTAGTGGTTGGTTGATTTTTCTGATCATTTTAATTGAACCAAATCTACTTTCATTTGTCGTGTAGGATTTCCTCAGAAAAGCCTATCAAGTAGTTGTGTAATTTCGTTGGAGATATATTTTTATACAGTAGTTTTTTTAAAGTAAAACGTTTATTAAATAACAAATTAATTTTATCTAAAGTTGAACCAAGTCCTTAATATATAATTGTTTAATTTAAAAATAGAAGGCGACACAGAGACTCCACCTCCGTCACTCATTATTTAAGTTTTAGTAGAAAATTGTGAATTAACGATCAAAATTCTACCCATTTTATTTTTATAATTACCGATAATAGCTGGAAATACGTGACAAAACAGAATACTAATTAGCAACATATTATTTTAAAATTTTAATCCCCATAGTCAGCGCGCCGAAGGGGGGCCGAGCCGAGGAACATTGGCTTACAATCGAATGATTAGATTGGGAATCCCGAAACGAAGAAGGCGTAACTGTAAAGGTAATTAGCCGCATCCGACGGCTCATGCGCCGCGTCGACGGTGCGGGGTGGGGGCCCACAAACTTTATGTTATTAATTATTAGTTATTATTTAGTAATTTAGAATTAGGTTTACCATGTCCCGAAGCTGAAAAAATGGTTTCGAATACGACAAGCCACTAATTATCCCACACGTCACCCCATCCCTCGCTTGCAGGAGAGATCCCGCCCAATCATTTTTTCCCTCTTTTAAATATTAATTATGTTTTCTATCATAAAATAATATTTTGGTTTATAACTTTATTTTAAAAGAAAACTTATAATTAAATATATAGTATTTAAATTCTA
>NW_019104508.1:520222-549325 GCF_001995035.1 Momordica charantia
CTTCTATCTGTTAATGAATTTGAATCTACCTTCTCACATGTTGTTGTATTAAAAAAAAGTATAGGGAAAAATAGGAAAAATGATTAATTTGGAAATGAAAAATTGTGGAAACTGAACTAAATTTTTTTTTTCATTTTATATTTTTATAAGACATAAAACAGTTTGATGGGAATACAATTTTAAAAATTATCAAAAAGAAAATTATATAAAAGAAATTATCTACTTGAACTAAATTAGTCAATGTTAGAGTTTTTTTTTTAGGGTGGTTAATAATTTTAAAGTTCAGATATTATTATAGTCCATGTAATTTTAAAATTTACATTTTGGTTTCTATTCTTTTAATTTTTGTCTATTTTGTTTGCTAGACATTCGAAACATTTATTTTGGTCTCTATATTTTTTAAAATAACTGTTTTTTTCCATATTATGTATTTTATCTCATTTTTCGAATCACAATTTCAATACGACAAAATACTTCATAAATTATTTTGAAATGTATTCATAACTAGCTTTGTATTAAAAATTTTCATTAAGTATAAAATTTATATTAAACTTTTAAAAATGGAGACTTAAAATTGTTATGTTTCAAAAGAACATGAATCAAAGCAAACGTTTGAAAATACATTAACTAAAATGAAAAATAATTAAAAATACAAAGAACAAGATACTTAAAACTTTTTTTTTCTACTTAGTATGCATATACTTCAACTAGCTATGTAATTCATAGTATTGGCCAATCAATAGGAGATGCAAATATAATTCCATATAAATTTTGAAATGAGAAGGATTTATTTTTATTGTGTTAGTAAATAAATACAATATGAATTTAGTTTTGAACCAAACAAGTGCCTTTACATGATGAAGAATACAAAGCGAAAGATACCAAATATTGTGAGAGTGCCTTATCCCTTGTTTGTGTATACTATATATTTTATTTATGTTGATGATGTGTATACCTAAATTAGTTTTGTGGTGCATTCATCTCTATCATATAATTTTCTAAACCACATGCTCTAATAAATTGCATTAATTAATGGTAGAGCATGTATTTTATATATTTTTGGCCAAACATAGTTAGGCCATATATTTGTAGTGTTATTGCACCAAATATTGATGTAGATTCAACTTATTGTTGTATTGCCATTTTTGTGTCTATTAGGAATAAAAGCAAAGAAGCTTCATAATTTTAATTTTAATTGATTTATAATTATATAATCTCGACACATATGTAAAGGAAAAATGGAAAGGAAAAAAAAGCAATAAATTATAAATAAAAGAACTAAAGCACCAAGTAACTTTCTAAAAAAAGAAAGAAAATAACACCTTAGATTAATTGTCATAGATTTTGTATCCCATGTTGGATCAAAATGAACAATTTGGTTTTAATTTTCTGAACCTCCTTTGAGCACCTATTCCTGTACTCAGAACTCGATATTCATATGGTTTTAATTTGGTTTTTTTTTTTTACTAATCAGCTTATTTTTTCTATTTTAACTTTAAACATTTGATTTTCATTCATCAAAACTCCAAATTTAAATAAATACAATAGGAAAATACACATGAACCTAACCAAAAAAAAGACCAATCATATAAAAAATCTCAAGCTTATCAATAAAATACCGGCATTTAATTAATTAAAAGTATTCAACACAATTGAAAGAATGAATACCCACAAAAATAATTTTATCTAACCATAAGAATAATATTGATATACAAATCTTAATTGAGACTATTAAATGTACTACTAATTTAATGAATGATTTAAATTGTACGACCCATTCAAGTGTAAAATTTGTTAAATTATATTATTAAATTTCACAGCTATTAAATTAATATCTGAAAACCAAAAACTAAAGAGGACTCACACACAGACACAGCATCTACTGTTGTTTTACCAAATATATATTTATTATTTATACTATATATAATATAATGTGTGGTGTATATAATTAAAGAGAGAGATATATAACTAAAGAGAGAGAGAGAGAGAAAAAAAAAAGAACTAAGCGGAGGAGATAGCAATTGGGCTTCTTACAAAGTGGATTCCATCGGTCCAAGCGAACCAACCAAATGAGTAGCCGCTCCCATCAACACCACCAATCTCCGCCTTCCCACTTATTGTGATCGTGAATCTCTTCCTCTGCCCCATTCGCGAGAAGTACAGAACGCTGGGAGAGGCCCTCACGCTCACTCCCGCCGGCGCCGACGCCCTGAAGAAGTACGCGCTTTTACTCCCCCCCACGTTCCTCACCGTCCTCACAACTCTCACGCCGCCGCCGCCGCCGCCTCTCAGCCTGGGGACGGCCACGGAAGGGTAGTTCAGGTCATGTGCACGTGCACGCGCCGGGCACGTGAAGGAGGGGTCGATGGAGTGCGCCATTTTGAGGGCGCAGAGGTGGACGAGGTAGTCGGTGTAGTTGGCGTCGTAGACGAGGCCCGGGTCGGCGGCCTTGGAGGGGCGGAAGTGGCCGGAGCCGTAGGAGAAGGGGGTGGCCGGGGCGGAGTGGTCGGAGGCGTCGTCGGTGATGGGGCGGCCGTATTTGTTGGTGGTGGTGGCGGTGGTCATGAGGGCGGAGCGGATGGCGGCTTGGGACCAGGTGGGGTGGATGGCGCGGAGGAGGGCGGCGGCGGCGGCCACGTGGGGGCACGACATTGAGGTGCCCGAGTAGAGATTGTAGTGGACGACGCGAGGGTCTAGGGATTTGGGCAGTTTTGTGGGGGAATCCTCTCCCGACCATGCCGCTAGAATGTCCACTCCCGGTGCTGTTATGTCCGGCTGCCATCAACACCATAACCACACTCAACTTAATTTTGTTTTTGCATTTTTATCAAACATTTAATTTAATTGTGGTGGAGGATAAAATAGGAAACCAAAGGGTTTTTCATGTTAAATTGAGTTTCAAGACTTGCTTAAAACTTTTTCAAGGTTAAACCTAGTGAAGATGAGATGTCTTCCCCGTTGAAAAATTAATAACTCACTGTTTTTGCATTTATCTATAGTTGTCGAACGTTTGAAAGTGGTGAGGATAAGGACTCTTCCTCACCAATAAGAAATCAAGTATTCTTTTATAATTGAGTTTCAAAACTTGTTTAAGACCTCTTTAGAGTTAAAAGTCGGAATATAAAGGGACGACTTTGAAACTTTAGGTACCAAATTTCGTACACGTTTAGAGTTAGGTCATTAAACAACTTTGAATCTAACTAATAGGTCTCTAATAAATTCGTTAATTTCTAAAAATAATCTTTTTATGTCTATCTCTGAATTAACTTTTAAAGTATTAATAAGTTTTAAAATTTTCAAATTTGTGTCCCGGTTCCTAAAATTTTAAAAATATCTACTAAATCTAAATACTTTTTAAAATTTAGGAATTAAAAGACATTTAAAATCCAATTTTTTAGACGTTTTAAAAGTATCTCAATAGACATTATGACGAAAGTTGAAAAGGGGACAAAAAATTGGTTAAACGATCGAGATTCATGAACAATAACTTTGAATATATTTGTAAAAATAAAAAGTAAAAATACCTTGAGAATATGAGGGTCGATGGGATTTGGACCTCTGCTAGAGAAGTTGGCCATGGCCGGCGCTGGCCTGGAGCCGTAGATCGTGATCGGGGGAACAATAGTCGCCGTTGGATTGGTTCGAGATTTGATATATTTGAGGATTATATTTGCATCTTCGTAAGACACAGCAGTGGCCGGAACAAAATGGGGATCGGCGTGCAGCTTACGTCCGACCGCCGGGACGTTTCCGAGAATCATTCCGGCGCCACCGGACCTCTTCACTTCGAGGCTGCCGGCGTATCTGCTGATTCCTTCTGCTCTGTAGCACAGCACTATTTTTCCTCTCGCTTTCTCGTGTGAAAGCGACCCCGCAACACATACTCTGCAACAACAACAACGTCAACAAAAATCTTCCTTCAAAACTTTAATTAACGTTTGGTATCTATATTTTTGCTAAATAATGATTTATGTTAATTACAACGGTATCCCTGATATTTAAATATCTCCACAATAATATGATATTGTCCGTTTCAGGCATAGTCTTACGGTTTTGTTTGTCCTTTCTTACTTATATATCATGATCATTCCCTCCCCTATCTAGTGTGAGACTTGTTTGCAATCATCTTACAAACCCTACAATTTAATCATTATATTTATAAATTGGTAACAATCTCGTTCCTAAATTTTATTATATAATAATTTAGTACCTATAGTTTAAAATGTATAATAATTTAGTCTCTACTGTTGATTTTTTTTGTCAAAATTAAGTATCGAATTCTATCTTATAATGATTCAATCTTTGTAATTTTGAATATTTGTGGTTTTTCATCGATTTATCAATCTAAATGTATAAAAATTTTAAAACTGCTGACTAAATTATTACATACTATAATTTGAACTTATAAATCATTACAAGTTAAAGTTCAAGGGAACTGATCGTTAAGTTTTTTAATCTTTAGTAAATGATCTAAACTAAGATATAAAAAATTGAAATTTAATTTGATTTTAGAATAGAAATACCCGGATTGGTTTTTTGGTACATGCGGCTTCATTATATCTCCAGCATATACTAATGGGTACATCTTCTTCCTCTTAAGCATCGATGGGGCCACTGATAATCCCTAATATAAACAAACCAAAATTTTCAATTAAACTTTTATTTCTTCAAATAAATAATAATAATAATAATAATAATTAACTTAATTTTTACCCTGATCTTGAATCCATTTCCCAGAATTACGGGAGAGTAAAATTCCCTGTCCACAGTGCTGGCTCCGACGGTGATAATCCACGGCGCGAAATTGGACAACGCGGACGGCGTGGGCCCGTAGTTCCCGGCGCTACAAGACACCACAATGTCCTTTTTAACGGCGTGGAGGGCTCCGATGGCGATTCCGTCGTCGGTGTAATTGTACGGATCCGCCTTTCCGATCGACAGGCTGAGAACGTCGACGCCGTCGGCGATGGCGTCGTCCATGGCGGCCAACACGTCGGTGTCAAAGCAAACGTTGCCCAGAATTTTCATCTGCTTCGGAATTGCCCAGCACACTTTGTAAATTGCCAGCCGGGCACCCGGGGCGCCGCCCGACGCCGTGCCCCTCGCCACGCCGCCGAACGCCGACACGTTGAACACCCTCCGGCCGCCGGCGGTGGAGGCTGTGTGTGAGCCGTGGCCGTCCTTGTCGCAGGGTGATCGGTAGTCCTCCGTTTCATTTAAACGCCCAAAGTAATTCTCGTATCCCTTCAGGTAATATCGTGCTCCAATTATCTTCCTGAAATTTTCCGATTACAAATTAATACAATAATAATTCAACCAACGGTTCTACAGCCTTTTTTTTCCTTTTAATTTCTTTTTTGAGTCATTAAAAAATAATTGTTTGGTGAAGATTCAAGCCTTTCACTTTTTTTTTTTCAATTTTAATTAAACACGTGTATATTTCCAATTTATAAGATCATGCATTAAAATTAATTATGAATTTATCAATTCACACTGAATAATTAAATTTTTTATAAGTATTAAATTGAAGAATTCTAATCCTACAAATTTTTTTTCAGTACAAATCCTACAAATTTTTTAAAGCAATAATAGTAACAAAATTAATTATAAAATATTTATTTTTCAATTATAAAGTAACTCCAATATACTTGATTGGTACATGTGTTTGAAACTTAGAAAGAGAAAATTAAGTTGAAGAAGATAGTAAAACTATTAAAAAATTCCAAAATATCTGTAATTCTATTACTAGGTAAAGTTCAAGTAAAAAATTTTATAATTTAATTTTAGAATAAATCAACCAAACTTTTTATATTATAACTTTTCACATTTTTGTCGCTGTCAACTTTATTTTAAGGATAATTTTTGTATTATATTAAAAGCTAGGGTTAATATCATAAAAAGAAAAGAAAATCTTCAAATTTTGTACTTTCATCAAAAACTACTTTGATTTTAATATTAATTGGACAAAGAGAGAAAAACAAAATATTGAAAATATTTTAAGTATAAATTAATTAACATGGCACCTCACATTTTATTTACAGTGTTAACTGATCTGAAGAGAAAAAAGTTTGTGTGAATTAAGATAAAAAGTGAGAGAGAAATAGAGAGTTAATTAGTTGGAGGGAAACAGAGAGAAAGTGAATAATTGAAGAATAATTGCAGAGAAAATAAATAAGAAAAGATAGAGGAATTTGAGGGAAGTGATAAGAAAAAGAGAAAGTGGAATTTTGGAGAGAGATATTAGAATTTAGAGGATGAGAGAGAATTTTGTCAAACTAATAATGGAATTTTTTAAATTAAGAGCAAAATATGGAGAGGGAGTTCCTCCTCTTTTATACATGCTATACATATACTTATGTTGGCACCAATCACCATTTAACTATATACTCATGTTGGCGTGCAACAAATTTATTTAATAAATGTGATAGAGACTTGTTGAATTGTTTGGATACTTTTAGAATAAGAAATAAGAGGACAAAAGATGAAGATGAGGGTCATAAAATTGGCTTTATCCCACACCACTATCTGATCTGATAGAGTAAGATGTTAATCAAATATGCAAGTTCCTATTTTTAAGCATAAACATAATTTTCTATTATTTTGTAGAGTCAACCATAATTTAATGAGTGAAAGAGTGTTTCAATAAAACCTTATTCATGAAGACCTTTAGTTCGAACATTTTATCGAATCTTAAAAAGAAGCAAAACGACGAAAAGGGGCAATAAAAAAAAAAGAAGAATTATGGACCCATATGGGGACATTTCTCTTACCATCCATCATTAGTTTCCCATCTCTTTGCTCTTGTTTTTACTTAATAAACAATCCCAAGAGGGGAAAAAAGTGGTGGTCAATTCCAATGAAGTAGGAAGGACAAGTTAGTGGGAGGAACAGTAATTGGTTTTGATGGCAAATTAGACCAAAACCACAATGGGAGATCAGCTAGAGAGATAGAATAATGGTAGAAATATTCGAGAAAGTGATGGTTCGTTCTGGTGTTGGAAGTGTCCCAAATATAATGTAGATTCCACAAGATGCATGGCCAAGAAGATATTGGAAGAAAATTTGTTCGATTTTGAGGGCAGAAAAAGCCAAAGTCTCGCAGAACACACAAAGCCACAAAGTTGTAAAAAGGTGCCATGACAATCCAACGCAGGCCACCACGGGCTATATATGGTGCTGGCCAAGAACACTAACCAATCCACTGCTCAAAAATTCCAATTGCTAACTTACAAAACCAAGTGGGTGTTTCCCCCAAATTCTGTTTGGTTCTTTGTGAAGCTCAAAATTTTGCTGATACGTTGAATTCAAGCACAAGTTAAATTATTGCCTAAGAAATTTGTGTGTTTGGACTCTAAACTCAACAAAATTACCCACTAAAATCAACCAAATCAATCCATCCAAACTTAAAAGACTTTTTTAATGGCTTAAAAAGAAATTAATAGGTCTATGTCATTAATTTCTTTAATTTGATAAAACAAAGGGAGGAGGTGAGAAAAATTAGATGCCTATGAGTTGACCATATTCAGAGCCTGACAACAGAAAAGAACCATCACTGATAGGGACATATTAAGAATCCTATATTAAAAAAATCATATTAATATTGACATGGTATTAGAGTTCAAATTGAATTTTCTCTCAAAAAGAAATTTGGTGGGGAGCCTAGTCATCATCCGTAGAAGAAAAAATCCTACGTACATCCTAACAAAATTTATAAGATTTATGAGCTATTCCTCCCATTTTGAATTCCAGTTACCAAACCTATCAAAAGAAAGCAAGAGAGGGAGAGAGAGAAAGGGATGAGAATAATGCACCTATTACAATGAGCAGATTGAAAGGCAGGTCCTGTTTGGCAGATTCCTCTCCATGATTTTGGAATGGGCCCCATCCCTTTATCACTAAAGCTCTTGGATTTTGGCCACACACCTGAATCACAATATATCATCAAAACAAATTAATGCATCATCTCTTCACATGCAACCAAATCCTTGCTATGCTAAGCTAGCTACACCATGTCCATTTTCCATCACCAAACTACTTGTTCATTTACATATAATAATAATAATATATTACACAACACAAACAAAATCCACACACACACAGATCAGAAAGATTCTGCAAAAAGGGAATCACATGGGAAACAGTGAAGAAGTAAAAGACAACAAAAAAGTTGAAAGTTTTTATTTATTTTTTTACCACTGTCAAGCATCCCAATGACAACATCTTTCCCAAATTTAGCTCTGGAAACCAAGTCATTAAGCCTCGGTTTATCCTCTTCCACCCCTGAGAACTCCCACGACCTTGTGGTTTGAGTGCTGTACTTCTCACTCCGAATCACACGCACAACCGAATCCATTTCTGCACCAAAAACCAACCCGTCAAACAAAATACACATATCAGAAACATGGCATTTAAATTTTTGTTACACTACTCCTAGTTACCTGAAAGTTTAGAGGCTTCTTCTGAGCTGAGGACTGCTGCAAAGCCATTGATGCTGTGTTTGTAGCTGTAAATAAGAGACGATCTTGCTTCTTCTTCAGTGTCCTTCACAGAGGTCAAATACGAATGGTGGGTTGCTTCTATTTCGTGCCATGCCTTGTCTCCACGGTGCTCCCCAAAGTACACAATGTAAGCCGCCTGACAATACATCAAATAAAGTTAATATCATCATCACTTTCTTTTCATTTTTTTTTCTTTTTTTTGCAGCATTATTATTGTTGTTGTTAGTATTAATTATTAATTAGAGAAGGAAATGGGACCTGGTCGTTATTTGGTGAAGGAGAGGCTTGTTGAAAAAGGAGGAGGAGGAGGAGGAGGAGAAGGCAAACGAAAGTTGAATATTTCTCCATTTGATTGTTAATGGAAAATGCAGAGATTGAAGAGTGAAGAGTGAGATTTTTATATTGTTTTTCGGTAGAGGGAGAGAGAGACGATAGGGACATTTTGCAAATATATTTGTTGTGATTTTCATGCCATCTCTCAATCCCAACCCACCCTCACGACGTTACCGATTATCTGTTATTGATATTTATTATAAAATTATTCCTATTTTTCTTATCTCTGCTTTTATTTTATTTTTATTGTTAAAAAAAAGAAGATTTAGAATGTGATACTCTCGAAAGTCGTGGAAACTTGTTAGTTACTTAAAGCTTGCAACATTTTATTAAATTTCAACTAATTGCGTTGCGCTCTTTATTTAAGGAAAAATTTTCCTACTTAAAAACATTATTTTAGTGGGGAAGGAACAAATTGTACGCAATGGAACCACATCCCATTAGAAATGTCAAAATTTCTCGTGAGATGGGACTCCGCGGGGACCCGCCCCAAGCAAAGGTAGAGTGATGAAGAAATTTTTTTCTCCATTTTAATTTTTGAAATGGGTCTTCTCCATATATCATTGCGAATGTTGAGTTATTTCCACCACTTTTTTTTTTTTTTTTTAAAATACATATATATAGTTAATTCATTGGAATGTATTATAGATTTTTTTTAGTACAACATATTGGGGAGAAGGTTCTTGATTGGAGTTATCGCTGAATTATGCTCGCTTTGGCCGAAAAAAATATTATAGATTTGTGGGGGTAGGAAAGAATTTTTTATCTCCACCTTACCAAATTGACACCCCAACCTCCTATATCAATATTGAGAGAAATACCTGAGTATCTGTTTTATCACAAAATTGATCAAGTTCAATTGCAAACGTGAGATTTCTGTTACCAACATACAAACGACCAAAGTGATCTATTCTCAAAAGTAATATATATATAATTTCATCTACAAATTTTTATTTATAGAGAAGAGTTCCTGAAAAAGCTTCCAACTCGCTGCATCCACTATCTAGTTGTCTGGATTTAACCAAATCAAAAGAATTCATTAAAAGAATTCATTTAGTTCTTCTGGTCATCACAGGGTGAATAAAAGATCTGATTCGTCTCCAGCGCTGGAAGGAAGAAAAAAAAATCTTCAAAGGGTCAGATATGAAAATTTTCTCAACTATTTATGATTATAATATCTTAACTTGTTTAGAATTGTTTGAACGTTATGAACTTCTTCTAATTGATACGTGTGGAATCAAATCCAATAACGATAGAGAGATTTGAGCTATAAATGGAATCTTCATCCCTATGAGTTTTCATGGATTGGATCCAAATCTAATATACTCTCTATAATTGGATTCCTTTTTCTTTTCTTTTCCCTGGATGAAACCTTTAGTCAATTATCCGTAGGGAATGGTAAATAGAGAATGTAATTAATGAAAATAAGTTTCTAAATTTTTCATAATGCTTTAGAACATAATGAGAACTAGTTTGATTTTTTTTTTTTTTTTTAAACACTACTCTGAGAAATCATTCCAAATTCACTTTGAAAACATCATTCACCGAACAAATTCCAGTAAAGGATATCACACATATAAATCATACCCTTACGTTTTAGCATAAAGTAGAAATATTTGGCCATATTGTTTTAGATGTTATTTTTGGTTTATAAAGTTTTGTGAGTATTGTTGTTACAAAAATGGGGATGGTGGGTGACAAATGGGTATAGGGCTTAGGGATGGGTTGATCTTAGAAAATGAAAGAGATATGGGCTTGGACTTGGACTTCCCATCTCTCTCTCAACACCAAAAGTCCAATTTTTTGGCTCACAAAGGACCATCCATTTCCCATGCGCTACCTATGGGAATTCTCAGTTGTGAGTCACACCATACCTATATGGAAAAAGCTTCCTCAGTACTATAGCCAACCCTTGCCTATATATGGACCAAGTTTTTTTCTCCAAAAACGAATCTCGACAAATATGCATCAAAAATATTTTACCAAGATTTTTTTTAGTTCAACAAATATGGAAACTTCAAAAGACTGAAAATTATTGAATGAACAAAAATGAAAATAGTTATATACCCCAGTAATGTAATGATACTGAATGAAATATTTTAAAATTAATAATAAATTCGACACAATTTTTAGTTTAATAAAAACTAATTTTAGGAGAATTTTTTAACCAGTCATTCCTGCATGGTTGAGATTTCCGTCATCACTATAGTATATATCCGCATATATACAAGTTGAGTTATAAGATATATCCTAATCAAATCACTATAATATATATCCTCGTATATACAGTATTTCACACGAAATCAGAAATTGAAAACAACCGTTGGAACGCAAACCTTTCGATCGAGAGATGAACTGCTCTGATGACTGAGAAAATTAGAGGCAGTCGGAGATGAAGGTAGGTAGACGTCGGCCGGAGACAAAGGCAGGCATAAACGATCGAGGAAGAATAACCGACGGAAATCTCCTTTCGAAGGGAGTAAACGCAAACGAAATGCTCTTGCGACAGAGAAAAATGGAATCGGCCGGAGAGGAAGGCAGACAACGACGAACAGTCGAAAAAGAAGAACTAACGGTCGAAGGAAGAAGAAAGGGGTGAGTTTCGAAAATAGATGGTTTTTTGGGTTTTGAGATTTTTTTTTTTTTAATTTTGGAAGGTATCATTGACACATTTTAACGGATTTGGCATCCCAATTTACTAATTCTAGATTTTAATAATTATTTAATATTGAGATGGATGGATCATTTTCAATCTTTAAGTAATTATGATTTCTAAATAGATCATATATTACTAATCCCTTTTATTTATTTATCATAGCCATATTATATTTAATGTAGTTTTATTCAATGTTCCTTTTTATTTTCTATTTACCTTTGTTTTGGAAAATCGATGTCGTGTCGCTGATTCTTACAATTGGAGTTCATTACTTAAATTGAGCAACATTAATCATGGTTCGAACTTGAAACTTCAAAGCAGGTGGTCTCTCAAGACTTCAAGCACTTGTCTGACCATTTTCAAAAAATTTCTATTGGTGTAAAAACACTGGAAAATGTTTCCTATTATTTGAAAAATATTCTTTTTACCTGATAACACAATTTTGTATAGCAAATCTATATATACATATATTTAATGAAATTTTTGTTAAAAAAACTTTTTATTATGTCTTAATAATTTAATCATGAATAGAAATCAAATAGATGACATGGATCAATAAAATGGTTCCTGAGAAGACGTAGATAAAGAAAAACTAAATATTTAAAGTTTTTTTAGTACAATACGTGGGTTGGGATCGAATTTGAAACCTCTCGATGGAAAATATATATGAATTACCACTGAGTTATGCTCTCGCTTTGACAACTAAATACTTAAATATTGATTGTTTTTTAATTCAATTATTGATTCAAAAAGTAAGGTAGATAAGACCATACCCACATTTGTATTTGTGTTGGTAAGCCTAATAAATGATACCCTTTTATTATAATTGGAAAAACCAATCAATCATTTCTTTGGCCTCACATCTTAATTGCAAATNTTTCTTTATTAAATTCAAAATCAGAAAGATGGAGATAGAGTTTTTTTTCCCCCCTATTTTTGAAAAAGAATGGAGTAAGATAGCTTCCAAAGGACATATAAATAATTAAATTTAAATATATTGATTTCTATGTCTAGTAAGCATAATTAAACTTTGGACCAAAACTTGGTTTAATTTTGTTCAAATATTACATTTACCCGTGAAGGGACAGAATTCCAAGTTCCAGCTCACAAATGATAAGAATAAATAATAATATATAACATCTAATTTATGAAATGTAGTTTCAATTATTTGCCCATATTTTGTATAAGGGTGAGTTGGGTATGAAATTTGGATTCTATTCTTATTCTATTGACAAAGTTATTTTAATTATTTTTTAATTCTATAATTCAAATAATGAAAATTCTAAAAACGTTTTTCGGATTTCAAATTGAAATTTTAAAGTAGAGAACATTGAAAAAATATAAATACTTTGATAAATAAATTATTTCATGCTGTCACTCAATTTATTATTTTTAAATTAAAATATTATAAATTATATAATATTATAAAATAATAATTATATAAAATATATGTTACTTTGAAATAAATATTTAATAGGTAGCTACACTAATTTACAAATATATTATCAAACACACGTGGATAATTTTTTAAATTGAAAATCCATGGAATACAACTCCATATCTCATCAAATCTCTTGTTTTCAAATTGGTTAAATTATATTCATGTTGGGTCGTAATTATGTTAAATTTCTATGAAAAAACTAATTAAAAAGATTAAGAGCAGCAATCAGTAGAGGAGGTTTTTAGGTAAAATATTCTTCACAGAATTAAAATAAAAAAAAATTGAAATTTGGGAGTGGACACGTCGGTCAAATCGGAAAGGATTTGATTGTCAAAGGTTGGCAAATTGATAGGCCATGTTAGTTGTTACTGGGCGTGGACTTCATCCCCCAAACATTTAATTTTGTCACCCACTTTGCTTTTATCTTCATTTATTTCGTTGGATACGTGGAAACCTTTTACTTTATTTCGTTGATCTTGACATTTATCCAATGTATCTTACTCCTTTAATGTTCAAATTATTATCAACTAAGATTTCCATCAATTCTTTATTATCCTTATTTTATATCTAAGTATCCAATCGAATTTATACGCAATCTTGACTAATCTCGCAAGACAGCAGTCTAACTTTACAAAATATTTTTACGTCAAAAAATGTCTAAGAAATTAATTCATAAGGTAGATAGCCATCATGAAATTTGAACATTGATTCTTTATTAATTACTAATTACATTGTTACGTGAAAAATTAATATATTATAAAGTTTTTATTTAACCTTTAAATTTGTTTCCACCTCTTAGATTACCTTATCTATCTACCTAGATGGCCGAAGTTTTTCTTTCTGTTTATTTATTTATTTATTTTTGGAAAAGAAAATGCAGTGCGGGGGATCTTTTTCATTTGTCAAAGAATAGCTTTAAATGATCCTCCCAGATGCAGCTACCGACAGACTCTATCTTACTCAATTTCAATTTTCAAAACTAAGGCTTTTTTATGTACATTTCTGCCAAAACCCAACTGGACGAGTTGCATCTTTTTTTCGTAATTAGTGAAAATAATTATGGAGGATGGTTTGAATCTAAATAGAAAAAATATATATAAAAGTTTTTTTCATCTATCTCTATTATTCTATGTCTTATCTTGTTAAGTGATATTTATATTCTTGCTATTATATGGACGGATAGCGTTCGTTCTAGCCTCCTATTATTGGTTAAGTAATTTTCTTGTTTGTGTTCGTGTTTTTTGACGAGTCTCTTTTTGTTTCCTCG
Source organism: Momordica charantia (assembly GCF_001995035.1). Next base: position 534,418 of record NW_019104508.1, read on the forward strand.
CACCTTAATCCTGGACTGTAAGATTCATACAATAATACTTTGAAAAAGAAAAATTATTACAGGGAGGAAGAAATTTGGAGTAGTCAACTTTCCAAATCAGCCGCCTTCATAGTTCATACTGTGGAGTCTCATGCATACGCGTGAAATTAATACCAAAGACTTTGTCTTCGTTTCCTCAACTGTAAAAGCCAATCCTTGGATCCCTTCTATTTAAACAATTCTTTCCCTTTTTGAATTTCCATCACTACTTTCCACTTCAACTCACACTCGAGTTTAATTTTTGTCTTTGTGGTAGTGTGGCCATGGCGCAACTATGGAGTCTGCTTGTGGCGCTTCTGATGACTGCATTGTGGCGCTGCGACGCTCAACCCCAGCCCCAAGTCCCTTGCTACTTCATTTTTGGCGACTCTTTGGTTGACAATGGCAATAACAATGGGCTTTCTTCTTTGGCCCGCGCGAATTACCTCCCTTACGGCATCGACTTCCCCCGCGGCCCCACTGGAAGGTTCTCCAATGGAAAGACTACCGTTGATGTCATCGGTATCGTCATCTCACTTCACTCCTTTACTTAACTCCCCTCCTTATTAACGGCATGTTTAACTGAAAAATGTTAAAACATAAAAGACTAAATTGAAATTTTTAATTAATATATATGTGTTGTACGTTTGCGGTTGACAGCGGAGTTGTTGGGGTTCAGCAGCTACATCCCTCCCTATTCCAACACCAGAGGCCGAGACATACTCAGAGGAGTGAACTATGCTTCTGCAGCGGCAGGAATCAGAGAGGAAAGTGGCCAGCAACTGGTGAGATTAATAAATTCGAATCATTACCCAATTAATAGTTTTTAAGAGTTTGATATATATGTGTGTGTGTTTTTCAGGGAGCTCGGATTAGCTTCAGTGGGCAAGTAAGAAATCACCAAAACACTGTTCAACAAATAGTGAACATTCTTGGGGATCAAAATGCAGCTGCTGATTACCTTAGCAAGTGTATATATTCTGTTGGATTAGGCAGTAACGATTACCTTAACAACTATTTCATGCCCCAAATCTACTCGTCCAGCCGCCAATTCACCCCGGATCAATACGCTCAAGTTCTCATCCAACAATATACTCAACAATTATCGGTCAGTTTCTTTAAACCACTTCAAATTAACGAAAACTTCTCACTGAGATCATGTGAGACTTTGGTCGCATTTCGAATGTTTGAATTGGATTTTTTATTGGTTTAGATTATGTACAACAATGGAGCAAGGAAGTTTGTGCTGTTTGGAGTGGGCCAAATTGGGTGCAGCCCAAATGCATTGGCAAATAGCCCAGATGGGAGAACTTGTATACAGAGGTACAACTCTGCCAATCAAATGTTCAACAACAGGCTTAGAGCCCTTGTGGACCAACTCAATGCCAACCAGCCTGACGCACGATTTATCTACATTGACTCTTTTGGGATTTTCCAAGACATCATAAACAGCCCTTCATCTTTTGGTAATAAGTTCTTCCAAATTTCTCTTCTTTTTTTGTGTTTCTTTTTAAAGAGTCATCTTAATAATGAGGATATTTTTGACATGGGGTTTGTGTTTTGAATGTCGGGTGGTGCAGGTTTTAGGGTTACAAATGCTGGGTGCTGTGGAGTTGGGAGGAACAATGGGCAAATAACATGTTTGCCTTTCCAAACCCCTTGTCCCAATAGAAGGGAGTATCTATTTTGGGATGCATTTCATCCAACTGAGGCTGGAAACACCGTCGTCGGAAGAAGAGCTTACAGCGCCCAACGACCCTCCGATGCCTACCCGATCGACATTCGCCGCCTTGCCCAACTCTAGTTCGGTTATCGAACTAATTTTATGGTTTATGCATAAGTTGAAAGAGTTTTTCTTTATCTTTAATTTCTTCTGTTTTTCACCATTGTTCCAAAGAACATGGTGTGCTGCTTAATTTACCACTTATGTTGTTGTGTATGTTGTGTATTTAAGGTTTTGAAATGTAAACTAAATCTATAATGAAACAATTAATCAGTGAGAATATGAGAATATGAGATATGTTATGATCATTTAACTTGATCTTATGTGGAGAAATGCTTCATTTAACATTTTTGAGACAAACAGATTGCCTCGATATTTTAATATATGAGGTAACTTTATTTTTTTTAGTACAAAAAGGTGTTAGGATGAAATTGAACTTGCACCCTTAGAAAAAAGAGGCAAGATGTCTTAATTGATAAGCCATACTCGCGTTCGTATTCTATTTTTTTTCATTTATTTACACTTTTTACAAGTCAATGTATAACTATCATCAATTAATTTATATGAGCTCTTTATTTACATAAATCGATTTTAATAAATTTATGAATATTAATGTATGTTTATGAAATATAAATGTAATTTAACTAAATATTAGAGAATGATTTGCTTAAAATGTCAATAAAAAAATAATTTAATCTTCACTGACAGCATATATCCGCTATACATTACATAGTTTGGGACAACAATCTTGTATTAATTAAAGAAAACAAATTTTAAATATTGTTATTGACAAATAGTAAAGATTCTTAACAAATACCTTTGCAAAAAATCAAATATAATATTAACTACGCTTACACTTATGCTTTATTTGGGAAAAAAAAACACATATTACATTTATTATATAAAGTGAAATTTCTCTAATTTTCTAATAGTATCATCTTTTTAATGAGAATCAATGATTACTTAAGCATCAGTTAACAAATAATACCTCAAGAAAAAAAGTAAAACAAATAATCGATCTTTTTTTTATAATAACAAATAATCAATCTTGATTTATTATTATCTTAGTAAATCAATCTTAATTTATTAGTAATCAATGAAAGATTTAAAAATCACAAGCTAAACTTAAATACAATTCAACTGTTTAAAACAAATATTCTCGGGTTCAAATCTCTAGGAGAGGAGTAAATAAGAATTACATTTGCAATAGAAGAAGAAGAAGAAGAAAAAAAAAAGAAAAAGGGGTAAGTTCGAAGAGAAAATGCTTTGAATTTGAGTTAGGTTTGAGTTTCCAGTTTCAACACCGTCAATAAATGAGCATTTATTATTAGTGTAAAAGCAAGGGCATATGTGGAATTGCACTTTTCTTTCTGATAAATATGGAATTGCTCTTCCTTTTTTTCCTTTTTGGGAGAAAATTTTCATTTTTCCATTGTATTTTTTAAGTCCAATTTTACCATCGTCAAACTTGTTGTTGATTAAATTTAACCTTAAACTTCAATAAATATTAAAATCAATATTTTTTATTGTGAATCAACGAACTAATAAATCACAAAAAAGAAAAATATCTAAAACAACTAGAAAGCATCCAACATAATCAAAATAACCAATATCCACACAAATAACATCATCTAGTTACCAAAAATAAAAAATAATAAAAATGCTCTTACATGACAAAAAAAAAATATCTTCAGCTCTTTTTTTAATAATTAAAATTGATATCAAACCAACAAATAAATTTATGAATATAACACAAATCGATAAAAAAAATAAATAAATACTTGCTTAAAATTTTGAACCTCGTCGCATCCGTAAAAATTTGAGGAAACTAATTAAAACAAGTTAACCCCGCTGAAAAATAAATGTTCAAACTGACCAAAGTAGCTATTAGATTGATAATAAGAAATTAAAATGTATAATAAAGTTAAAAATAATTAAACCATGGTTGGATTCCCCACCACCTTGTACTAAAAAAATCATTAAATTTTAAACTTTACTAATTCAAAATTTAAACTTTATTACTCAAAGCATTTCTTAAAAAAAAAAATCAAACATAATTATATTTAATGAAAAATAAAAAAGAAAAACATTACCCAACAATTTATAAGAAAAGGAAAGCATGAGATTCACACTATTTATATCTCCTGTTTTTAATTCATTATTACAAGTATTTGATTATTCTAATACAACGGCCAATAAAGATGAGCTTCCTTATATGACGGACATATATATATATATAGTATAATATGTAGGAGTGAGGCTAAACTCATGACCTTTTGGTCAGAGATAGGTACCTTTAATATTCATAGGTTCCTAAATCATTATTGATCCTATTTTTAGGACCAGATGCTTGTTTGAACGTTTTGGGTTTTGATAAGATATTAATATTCATGATTAAGTTTCATGTCAAAACCAATTGACAATGAGAGGAGTAGCCGATGTCTATTATAAACCATTGTTAGGTCCCCTTTTATTTTCAACGTGGTTTTCTAACATACTCTGGTATGTTTCTCTCTTTTTATGCTTGTCAAAATATAAAACACTGCTATCGAAACTCTTATTTATATCATTTTCATCACAATACACTCAGACCAAGATTTAAATCATTCTCTTTTCTCTTCTTTGTAACTCAACATGACTAATCTAACAAACTAAAAAGTTTATCTTTTAGTCACTCTCTCATTTCTCTTTAGTAAGCCATTATGAAATATCCCTCTTGATGTTCTACTTCTACCATTTTTTATTATTTTTATTATTTTTATATTTTCAAGCTAAAAGTACAATCAAAAGCTCTCGATCGAATCATTCTCTTTTATCAAGCCATTATGATACATGGAGTTAAGGGACACAATTGCTTCCCACTTAGTTTATCGTAAATTCAAAAAGTAAATATAAAATAATAAATATTGAGTAGTTTTTTCTATTTTTCCCTCCAAAGCTAAGAATATAAAATTTTGCCCCTTTCTCACAAAATTCCCAGCTCTACCCCTGAAACCAACTGATTGAAAAGTTTCTATCTTTAATTCCTGCCCATCTTCTCTTTAAGCAGCAATTATGTAATAGTAGAAGCAGAAGATGTGAAGAAAAAAACCAGAGAAAGTTGAGACAGTAAAAGCAACAAGACAAAGTGTGAAAGAGTATGTTAGTTGTTTGTGTCACAGACAAAGACATAAATATAACACACAGAAAGGTTATTAATGGTGTTTGGATAATGCATGCAAGACAACAACATTATATATATATATATATATAAATTTATATATTAAGAAGTCTTTTTGAGTCCAGAAGCTAAGACTTTGTTTAGGCATAGATGAGAATTGAGATGGTCTCCAACTTCCATAAGCACCTTTCAATCAGCAGATGAGGCACTCCTTATAATCCACCAACAACCACACACAGCTTCAAACCATATTATTATTAACTGCAACCAAATGTTTGGTCAGTGTTTTGGTTAGAAAGAGAGATAGAATTTAGAGTATGGCTTCATTATGTAAACTGTAAGATAGATCAGAAACCTTAAACTAATTGAAGAGCCATGTTGTCTTGGCGTGGATACTGATGATTATTATTATGTTGTAAGCCGTTCACTTGGAAGAAGTCCCTTGGATCGTACGGATGAGATTGCATCAGCTCGAAATCTCCCCCTATCATGCTGGCATTTCTTTCACTCTCGGCTATCTGCATCCATATTTCTATAAACTCAATATTTCTCATTAAGAAACACAGAGAGGAAGAGGAAGAGAAAGAGAGAGATAGAGGGACCTTGGCTCGAAGCAGCTGATTGTTGTTGTGCAAATCAATTTCCTGTAAAGACCACATTTTTTCATGTCATTCTATAAATATTATCCTTTTTAGTACTTTTGCAACCAAGACTTCAAAGGACTAATCTTTTCTTCAAGTTATAGGAAAATCAATGGAACCCGGATTGGAAAATTGAACTTTCATACAACATATTGGGAAAGTTGTCCCATTTTTATCACAAAATTACTCTAAATTAGCTGTGACCAGACGTTGTAGTTGAGAAGAAGTTCATTCGAGAAAAAAAAAATGAAGGAATGCAAAAGGGTCAGCAAAAATATGCCCTGAACATATGAAGGGCCTACGAGAAAATTACAAACACCTAAAAAATGAACCAAATCGATCCTTGACCTAATAAACAAGAAAGAGCTCCAATCTGGGGAGAGGAAAAAAAAAGGGTTAGATTCTGATTCATAAAGTCCTCCATTTATTGTTTTGACGCTTATTTGTTCTTGGTGCTCTTTCTCTCCATACTCATTCACGTTGGTGCATGTTCTTATCAGCCACACAAGAATTTGCACTCGCAGTTTCCCTTTTGTTTTGCTTCAAATTGATCATCAGTTTTGCTAAAAGATTAGGTTAAACTGTAGACTGAAATAGATGTTCTTCGTGCTCTTGAAATTTAAGTTGCCTCAAATACTGGTTGTAGTTTGAATTCTTCAAATGACTTTCCAACTCAGACCCTTCATCATTCGATGCACAGAATTTCAATTTTCAATACCAATGCTTCACTTTCCTTCTATTCACACACACACACACACACATATATATCTAAGAAATTTCTACTTCCTCTTAAAAAATTAAATAAACGAAAAATGGCCTAGTAGTTTACTCTTTAAAAAGAAATTAGATGTATTAGTTTTTTCTCTCCAAATTCAAATACCCAAATGCAGTAAAAGGTTATATATGTTTCAAAAGAAAAGACCACAACAGAAAACATATATAATGCGTTCATATTAGAAAACATGCAAAAGAAGCACTTCCCAAAAGGATGAGTATCAAATTAGGATTTGCAAGCTTACCCTTTTCCGCATATACTCAATTTCAGCAAAGAGGAGCTCATTCTGGAAGAGAGAGAGAAAGGGCAAAAAGACATTGTTAACTTATTAAGTTGCGTGTTATACTTAAACTAACAAAAGATACATATGAAAAACGAGGATGAAAACCAACCTTTTTGGACCTAATTCTGCTAATTCCTTTCTCTAATTTACTCTCCAGGCTTTTCAGATCTTTTACACTCAAAGAACTTAGGGACTCACCCAGCATGTTCCTGGAATCAACATTCGTTAGAAGATGATGTTTTTGAAGTTGGAAATGATCATGGAATGGAATTGGATTATATTAGATTCCTTTAAGATACCTGTTTGAGTTCTGCAAATTACCAATCTGGACTCGAAGTTTGGCAGCTTCTTGCTGATAAAACTGGCATGTAATTCAATAGTAAGCAACATATCATAATTCAATCATAATAAGTTGGTTACCAAAATAAAAAAGCTGGACCCAGTTTGAGGGATACAAAGTTGGTTTTTGTACGTTTTTTGGGACTGGAATCTCAATAAAAAAGATACCTATTAAGGAAAAAGCCAAAAGCTTAAAGGATTCTTGTGGCTAGTATTTTATGGTCTAAACCATATGGTTCATTAGGGAATAAGTAGTTAGGGTTAGGTTATTAAAATTTGTGGTTATTTGGTGGGATAAAGAAAGGAATTTTAGCTAATCAGAATTCATTATCAGCTTCATGGAAAGCATATATGCAAAATATGCATCTACTGCACTGATAATTGCTTGGTGTCTAATTGATGTCAGTGATCAAAAGGGTAAGATAAAATGTGCATGCCCTAAGATTAGTATTTTTGTAGTTTTATTTTTCTATTTAAAGTTAGATTCGAACTTATGATATTTTGGTCGAAAACATAGGACTTAACCGCTATTTAAAATTACTCTTAATATATTTCTCATGATAATTAGCTAGATTAGTCCAAATACTTTTAAAAAGAACTCAAGCAGTTTTTTTTATTCAAAAGTATTTAGGGAACTTATAAAAAAAGTGTTCAACTTGAAAACAATATCTAAGAAGTCATTTCAAACATTTAAAACTAATAAGAAATTTATATGTAATTGTCTCAATCATTCCTATCCGACTTATAGTATGTTTTGGATGATTTTTTAGGATAGCGTTTTTAGGTAAAACATCTTTTAAAGATGTATTTAGTGCCCTAAAAATACTTTAAATTTTTACTAGAATCATAAAAAACTCTAGTAAGATTCCAAAAGCTTTTTTCGGTTAGTTTAATTTAAAAGTACCTTTTACCTTTTAAAAACCTATAACAAACAACCTCTAGATTTCTTGTGCTAGGAATTTTCATAAAACCAATGTTGCTTAATTTCCAAATTTCCATCAGTTTAGTTGAAGACAATCTCTTAGACCTCTGGAAGTATTTAGAACAAGTCGCTCTTGTGTATGTGAATAAGAAACAATCTTAGAGAAATGTAATAAACCTGCACAAAGAAAATGTGTGGGCTAGGGTCCCAATTAGCCAAATTAAAGCTCACACAAAAAATTGAATACAGAAATGGAACCCCTACATGAATAGATAATTACAATTTTGTTTTGGTTTTCTGTTTTTAAAAATTTAGCTTAGAAACCCTCTTTCCACCCATGTTTTTCTTTAATTGGTTATCTACTTTTTGATAACATTTCCAAAACTTACCAAAATTTGAAAACTAAAGAAAACCAGTTTTTAAGGAAGGTGAAAAAACATATACCAAGTAAATAGTGAGAAATCAAACAAGACCTTAATATAAACGTGCACTGAATTTCAAATTCATAAAAAGTTTCAAGTTTCCATTCGTTATAAATGAAGCTCAAGAATTTCACTAATCGTTCCTGCATATTTTAGTTGACCACCCATTATCAGTATATAATCAGTCAATTCTTCTTCTTGAATAACCATTTCCTTTGGACTCAATTGTTTGACATATTATGTCTTTGCCTTGTAAAATTTATCCCTTTTTCCCAAACTATTAAGTTACACTCATATTAACCATTCCTCTCTCTACATTAACTAGAAATTGAATTATACCTGAGTGTTAGCTTCAGAAGTAGATCCAGTGTTGGAGGAATCTGAGGAGGCCTTCTTGTATCTATCAATTGTTGCCTTCACACTGCCATTAATCATATTATAATCCAAGTTAACACCAAATCACAGTGATTACATAAGACTAATTAATCATGCGTCTTGATTGAACTATATATATATATATATATATATATATATATATAAAAGGACGGCATTGAAACATGTTTTTGATTCTCAAAATGGGACATCTCTTTTAACTGTCACATTAACCCAACTATCTCAGTTAACTGAATCCTATACGAAACCCCACAAAAAGCAAAGTGAATGATAGAAATCACTTCAAAGGGTCAGTGGTTTCTCAATGGATGTGATGGAATCTAAAGTAAAGGAAAAATAGTTCCCAGATTTTAAATATCCATGTTTTCTTTACCGATGCACTGATATGATACCTTAATTTCGTCGAGCCGGTGATTGGCTGTCTGAACCATGCTGGCAGAGATCACGCATTATGATTGGCTTAATCCAATCGAGGGTTAAGGATTTGCCAAGTGTCATACACACATTTGTACATTGGATAATCTGCTTAGTTACACCCTCTTATCCACCTCGATTCAACACAAAACCAATTTTTTGTTCTTAAAAAACAAGAATGGCGGTGAAAGCCTTCTGTCTCAAACTCTGTGTACTTCTCAGCCGTCCATTTCTATCAGTGATAGCAGGAGCTGTCCTATTAAGATAAATGCTCTAGCTCTCCCATTTGCTCTACCAGTTTCCGTACCCTATCTTCTCTCTCTCTCTAAAAAAAACACTTTTATTCGTATCCCCTGTTGATTTCTTCTTACTTTGTTCTTCAAGTCTCTTCTCTTGTTAAAAGAGAGGAAAGAAAGAGATTTTGGTACATGGGTATCAGAGAGAGAGAGAGATCTATGGTTTTAAAAGAAAATTGCTGGGGAGACTTGAAATCGAATTGAATCTGAAGTAAGAAAATAAAATGGAACCCATTTTAGAAATCACGACAGAACCCTTTTGTCAGAGAGGCTGAAAACTGGAAAAATCTTGTGTGACGTGACCAAAGATTCTTGAAGCCCTAGACGAAAAGGCACAACCAAACCCTAAACCAGACCAATCCCATTTCCCAAACAATGGAGACAAAGATAAAACTTGTGTAAAGTTTCTGACTTGCTATTGGCTGGGTTTGATTTTGGTGGAAAAGCTACGCCCTTTCTCTTCTTCCATTTTATTTTTTATTTTTCCCCCTTTCCCCCACCTTTCCAACAGAGTTTTAATCAGGGTTTTGTTTTCTTTTTAGAGTTTAATCAGAAAGTTACCTCTTAATATAATATTCCAGACTATTAACCTTGATGGATTAATTAATATTTTGAAAAATGAAGAAGAGGTATGGAATTTTTACATTCTAGTTTTGAAGGAAACCCCAATGGGGTAGTTAGTTCCATTCCATCTTGACTTTGGGTGATTGGTTGGAAAAGGGTGTTTTATCATGTTTCAAGGAAACCCACAAGTTCTTTTGTTTCTTTTTCCCTTCTTTTGTTTGAAACCCTAGTAAGCTTATTGTATATGGTCTTTTCTTTTGACAAGTTTTGAAACTGTACTTTTTTCTTTCTTAATGTCCAACTGACGTTTCTATTAAGGAAATGTCAAGGAGATGAACGGGATTGGACTAATGAAAGAAAGAGAGAGAGAGAGAGCGCTTTGTGGTTGGGACTTCCTTCATTTCAGAAATGACATATAGAGAGAGAGAGAGCAATGGAAGTAAAAGGAAAGAAATAGAAACTTTAAACAATGGAGGAAGAGGTAAAGAAGCTGATCTCAGAACACCTGCATAATTTTACCAAAACCCTTACTTCTTTCCACCTTCCAAATAACCATTCCTTAATATGCCCTATCTTTCCATCTGTTACACCAGATCTATGTATCCACCATACCAAGAACCAGAAAACTCATCAATTATAGAAAAAACAAAAACAAAATCAGAAAGAAAAAACCCCCAAAGCTCATACAAGTTAAAAGCAGCTGAGGGAGGAAGGGAAAATAGAGGAAATTTTAATTGCATAGAAAGAACACAATCTTCCAGAATCATTAGGTTCTTAACACAACCCAGATTCCCAAAATCTTGGCCCTCCACAAAAAACCTAGAGCTGAAAAGTTCCCACACCCAAATCAGCAACACAAATTTGGGGACACAAAAAATCAATCACAGAAAGAACCATTAGAACAAAACAGTATAAAAGTAGACATTGGAAATGAAACAAATAGCCTTAATAGTGTTGTGTGGTTTACCTATTGTTAGCATACTCATAAAGGCGGCCACGGCTGGAGAAAACGATGAGAGCAACCTCAGCATCACATAGAACAGAAAGTTCATAAGCCTTTTTGAGCAGCCCATTGCGTCTCTTACAGAAAGTGACTTGACGATTGGTTGTATTTTCGATCCTCTTAATCTCAATCTTCCCCCTCCCCATCTTCCTCTGAGGTGAATCTGACATCCTTTCTTCTTGATTCTGGAACCCTTTATTTGCTACTAACCTAAATCAAATCCAAACAGAGATCAGCTATCAATCAAAACCCAAATCTTCATTTTTCATTTTTCATTTTCCCCTCTACTGTTGATCCCCAAAAGAGGTGGAACAAAAGAGAAGATATGTAGAGAAAGATGGGACCAAAAATCTGCTCTCCCAGTCTCCTTTTTATGGATTTTCAGGTGAAGGAGCAGCATAATCAAGAGCTGAATCTAAGCTTTCTTTTACGAGACATACAGATTTGAGACACTGAAAATAGTGCTCATGGATTGAGATTTTTGGTCCTACTATACTTTGATTCACTAACCTGTTGAGGAAAAGAGCTGGTTGGAGGAGGAACTTTTAGGACAGCCAAGAAAAAGGCGGTTTGCTGTCTTTAATGAAACCTCTCTACACACAGCTTCAAGTCTGAAAGATTAGGGGAGGGAGGAGAAGAGGGAAATGGAAGGAAGGTAGCTAAAAGGTGAGTGTATTTATAAAAGTAAAGAAAATGACCCTTTATCAGTTATAGAGAGGATTATTTAACAAATCATTCTACTTATAACTTAATCCAGTTCAAACTTTTTAGCTGTAAACTTTTGTTATTGTATATTTGATAATGGGGCTTTTCCAGAAACAAATTCTTTTTTATTTTATAAGAGTAAACGATGCAGCAATAGAGAAGGTTAAAGATGTAAGAATCCATTATATTAAAAAATCTTTCCTTTTCCCTTAATCATTCTTGTGAGTGGTGACTGTTAAGGTTTGGGCATTCTTCTTAATTCTCTAGCTCTTTCTACAGAGAGAGAGGAAAAGGACTTATTAATGGGGTTGACAGGGATGTTGGAATAAGTTGCATTATTGGGATTGATGCTAAAATTCTTTACAAAGATTAGAGAATAAAAACACAGACAATAACAAAAATCAAGGATAATGACATATAGCTTTTATTATATAGAGAGCATTCTTTATCATCTCACAATGATCTTCCAAACTAATACTCTCTCTAGACCTCATTTACATTCATGAATCACAATAATCATTGAAACCCAAATATAGTGTTCTTGATCATATGTATATGTTCAAATACCTTTTGAAGTGTTTTTGAAATGTTTAAACAGAGTGATAATATTGTTGAAGTTATTGATCAGTGTGCTTTAATAAAGGTAAAAAAAAAGAGTGACATGTGATATGACAAACTAACCCAACTCCTCCATATCCATTTCTTTGCAATGGCAATAATAGAAGCATCCTCAGCCCCATACCATACATCAAAAAAAGTTTCCATTTTCTTGTATGCTGAGGGGCCATACATTTTTTATTTTTGTAAGCTCCCATCCTCCATTACTAAATGCCAACCCCTTCTTGTTTTCTTTCTTTTCTCTCATATTGTCACTCGACATTTAAAACTTGGTGCGTTTTCATTTCGTATGGTCCGATAACGATGATTCGACCTGGTAAAGAAGTTCAACTTAACTTTTTTCGAATACTCAACTCAATTGGATGACAACACAGTAATGACAAGTCACTCGAGTGATGGTGGTTCCAATATCATTAGAGATTGCCAAGATTGTTCAACCCATTAAAAAAAAAGAAGAAGAAGAAGAAGCATCCATAAAAATAGATGGAGAAACATGGATGATGGATTTGCCTCAGCATCCAATTGGCCAATCTCACACGAAAGGTTCTTATTAGTCCTGTGGACAATGGCTGAACAAATCACAATGCTCCTGGGAAACTTGGGATATATATATATATTTTTTTAACTTCAATAGTTGAAGCATATAAATGTAGTTTAGAAGTTTAATACTTCTTAGGCTCGTTTGGCAATGTTCCTATTTTTTGTTTCTCGTTTTCAATTATATTAAGAAATCTAAGTATTTTGCAATTATGTTTCTGGTTTCTCTTTGGAGTACATCCTCAAAATTGTATAAGAAATTTTGGAAACAACTAAAACAAGTTTCTTATTTCTTGTTTCCATTTCTAATTTGTTCCAAAACATAAATAAAAAAATTGTTAGATCATACTTGACTTCATGGACGTTGGAGCCATACAATTCCTTTTTTTCTTTTTAAGATACCGAACTATTTCATTTACAAAAGTATGTGAGAAACATACAAAGATACAAGGAGGTTAGATAAATGCACTCCAATTGAGAGAAATGGTAGAGATATTGTAATTACAAAAGAGGTTGGATTTGGAGGACCAAGATGAAGCTAAGACCTTTATGTCTTCCCAGAGGAGAGAAGATGACTTAGGCATCAGCAAATTGGTCAGTTGTTCCTCCCAACCAAATGGACCATAATATCGTAATTACAATTCATTTTTATTTATTAAAAATGAAGAAATAAAAACAAGAAACGCAATTTTACCGAACATCTCTTAATTTTTTGTCCACTCCCTCATTATGCAGATATGGTATCTATTATGTATCCAGAGAAACAGAGTTGGGATTATTTAATCAAGATTCATTAATTTGGTTTTCGAGCTCATTTGCTTCAATCATTTGGCCTAATCCTATTCATAGATTATTGTTCTTTGATGATATTTTTTAATCAAATTTCGTTTATTAGTCATTATATTCTTAAACTATTTTTAGAAGAATGGTTGGACCAAAATGTTATATAAAAATAGAAGTATGGTTTAAGCTATTGATTTTCCAGATTTAATGAATGAACTGTAAACAAATATAAATATATAAAAAAATTAAATTAAATGTTCTGACATTTAAATTGTAACCATTTCTTTATATAATATTAGATGGAAATTTGAATTTATGGACTTTGAAATTAGGTATACTAAATCTTTGATTAACTCAACCATGCTTAATATAATTTTGAACGGTTTGGAGTTAATTAACCACTCAAGAAAATCAAATGAATGTCCAAGTTGATTTTTAAGGTTATGTATGTTTTTGCTTTTTATTTTTTATTTAAAAGTTAAAGTTTTTTTTCCTACAAATTTTTTTTGTTTTATTTTTTAAATTTCATTAAAAAAAAACTTTTCTCGATTTGGTTAAATTATACAAAATTCCTCTTAATTATGAGGTTGGTTTCAATTATATCCTCAACCTTTAAAGTTGTTTATTAATTTTTTTCGTTAGAAAGAAAATGAAAATATGACATGCAATAAAGTTGTAAAAAGTGTCATATACATGGGCACAAGTAGTTTCAATTATGCTCTTAAACTTTTGAATAAGTATCAATTATACTTATACCTCATTATTCCTTCTTCCTTCCAAAAGAAAAAAAAAATCATCATTATCTCAAAAGTTTCATTTGAACTTATAATCTTAAAATTGTTTCAAAACAATCATTTCAGTAACTTCCCCATTAAAAGGAAGACAAATATGTGACATTAAGATGAGTTGTAAAATAATAGAAGTTACACATGAGCACAAATGGTCGTCAATTGAATTTTAGTCATATTCAAAATGGTGCCGATTAGGGAGATAAGTAGATTATATTAAATCATTAATGAATCCAAGTTTTGAAATTGAGAAACTACCATAAATTACATACATGGTCTAGTTTCTAATTCGAGTATGAAAAAAAAGGGAAATGAAATTAAAATTAGGAAGAAAAAAAGAGAGATATATTGGTTGTTTGAAGACTAGAAAATCATCTCCTTTTTTCTACCCACAACCACAAGGAAGGACCATTTTGAGATGGAACACTAATGATTTTTTTTCGATAGAGAGAGAGAAGAAATGCAATAATACAGAGTTCCTTTTTAATGAAAGTTCCCCATATCAAGGATCACCTCACAAAATT
>NW_019104508.1:558065-576103 GCF_001995035.1 Momordica charantia
ACACCGGTGCCAAAATCATGGGCAGGCTTTTGTGCGAAATGAATAAGAAAAAGACGTAGAGGCCTGGGGAATCAACGATTCGAGAGACGGGAAAAAGAATAATGAAGAAGGTGAAGAAGAAGAATGAGGTGGATGAATGAGTGGAGAATGAAAAAAACGAATAAAGATTAAAAAAGATCATTAAATGCTAGCGGGTTTTCAAGGGTTTAAATTTTTAAAAAAATAAAACATAAATGATTGTTCGAACTGACCGACCAACTAGTCAGTTATGTAATTAAAAAACTCTCCAATCAAATCTTTCATCAAGCCGATCTTTGGTCGATTTTGGTCAATCTGAAAAATTGGTCAATCAGATAAATTTTTCAGAGTTATTTGCCCACTCCTACTTAGCACCCACGTGGGTGAATGGGAAGGAAGGGAACACAAATTTATTTGTCAAACTTCATGTTACAAACTTGTTTTCTACCAAACAAAAGAGATTCATAACAACCTAATTACCAAGCTTCCAGACGTGGCCTTCAATCCCTTAGATCTAAAAAACAATGTTATTTTTCCAATATCAACAACAGGTTGGGCTAACTTTTATTTTCATCAGTTAACAAGTCTACAGGAGTAGAAACATTGTCGAAAAGACGATAAACCAAGTAACAGGACACTCTTAAAAGGGACAAACAAAAACAAAAACAAAAACAGAAACAGAATCGGAAGCTAACTTAAACGAAGATTGTATTCAGTAATTTTCTCCCAGGACTCTAGAGTTTCATCTTCGGTGTCTGTTTTGTACAATGCAAGTCGGGTAACTGGGAAGCTCAGGCCAGTAATCCCTTCATCCAATTTGTCCGCTATATCTTTCACCTTCGTCTTTTCTTCATCTGTTAAGTGCGCATACAGTAGGCTCAAATGCGGCATGTAGGCTGATACAGAGATCACATTCATATTATTAGTTTAGCTAACACTTCATTATTCTATTTCTTTATATAAACAAACCATAGTTCTTTGTTCTATTCTTTTCCATCAGATCATTTCAGCGATTTACACAAGGTTGCAACAGTAGCCAATCTCGAATGGATGTTAATTTGTTTGTAAATAAATGATGTAAAACAAGAAGATCAGAAGGTACATTAATTCAACGTCTAAACTGGACAACACACACTAACAAAAGTAATGTTTTCACGTTTATTTCTGATAACTCAACTCAACTCCTTAGACCATTTTGGAGATACTTGCCAATCAACATGCTTGTCAAGTCGTAATATCCGGATGCTTGTGCTATAAAATTAGTCAGGTACCTAGAATCGAATGTGATGGTAAGGACAACAGTATCCAAAGATACTTGTCTACTTTAAACATAATCCCCCCAACTTTGCTTTTTGGTGGTTCACCAAAAAGACTTCATATCAATAGAGATAATTGTCATCACCTATATAACATAGATCCTTCCATTCTCTACCCAATTGAAACTTTGTTTGTTTACAATCCTCACGATCCCAACAATCCTCCCCTAAAATAAAGTGTCATTTGTATCTCGCCTCGAATCAGATATAACCCTCACGGAGATGATAATTGTCCTTCGACCACTCCCTTCCCTAACAAATGTAACTTTGTTTGCACCCTTAAAACCCCAAGGTATGATACATGATTAGATTTAACAACCAACAAGCTATATTGTCTCTGATAAAGTTGTATATTCTAACATTGAAGAAGATAATGCATCGAATTTGAATAAAACATATCAAAACAAAAAACACAAATGAATACAAGATAGCTTACGGGTAGAGTTCTTATAACCAAAAATTCTGCAGCAGTGTGAACTAATATCCACGACCTGGAAATAGAAGGGCAGTGAGAGAAGAATCAAACAGATAACAGAAAGATGAAGGGAGGAGGGGAAGCAGATGCACCTCAGGCGTAGGACGAATTAGGAGAAAAACGCACTGGTAGAAGAAGGTTCCAGTGGCCACATGATCGACGGTGGCTTGATAAGCCTTACGCCCCTCGCAAGCGGTGCGGAATTTGATGAGGGCGTCGTCTCGGGTGAGAGGGATTGCCCCAACGACGGTGATGTGTGGCTCGAATTGGGGCCCCCTGAACTCGGATCTGAGGCCGCTCATCAGAGTCTCGATTCTGACAGCCACATCTTCTGGAGGAAGAGCCCACACAGAATACACGTTCTTCTGCTCTTCAGATTGTTCGGTTGGGTTCGCCATCAGAGCCGGAGCAGATCAGAAGAGAAGCCGAAAATGCAACGGAGTGATAAAGTTGGGGTTCGATTTCTGTTTGATAAAGCAATTGGCGTTGACCAAACCGTTGTGAGAATTTTGGGGAGGTTTTGATTTCGAGGACGATGACGATGGCAGTAGCAGTGATTGTTTGTGACTTGAGGAAGGGGAAAAAAACACTTGGTCGACATGTCGTTCTGGATGGATATTTGTTAAGTTGCTTCGGTTACGGGCTTATGGTCACGTGTACTCAGGAAAAAGGGGGAAATTTTGGCACTCGATCCCATCCCACCGGCATTGCCAATGCATACGGGTAATTGAGGGGATTCAACTCTATTCCTATCGAATAAAAGTATATGCTTTTCCTTTTCTTAAAGAAAAAAAAGGCGTGAGCCGTGAAAGATTAATTGATTAAATAATATAGTAAATTAACTATTTGGTAAATTTTATTGAGCTATTTCAAAAATAGCATCAAATTAAATGTGTATATATTTAAATATGGTAGGTTAGAGGCTATTTATTGTTTGTCAACATGAACTTAGCTCAATAATAAATGTACATGATTTAATTCAGTAGTAAATCGTCACATATATATGATCAAATATGATCATGAGTTATATATATATGATCAGATCATGAGTTAGAGAGATCACCTGTCATCGCCTGCCAACATGAACTTAGCTCTTAGCTCAGTAATAAATGTACATGAAATTAGTTGAGTAATAAATCGCAACATATATATGAGTAATAAATCGCAACATATATATGATCAAATTATGAGTTATATATATCAGATCATGAGTTAGAGAGATCATCTGTCAAGTATCAACATCAAATACTGAAAACCAAGTTACAGTTGAACAATTGAGCTATATTCTATCTTCTAGACCTTTGCTAAGTTGACAAATTGAGCCATATTCTATCTTCTAAACCTTTGCCAGGAGCTTTAATTTCCGCTAAGTTGACAAATTGAGCCATATTCTATCTTCTAAACCTTTGCCAGGAGCTTTAATTTCCATATGATCCATAAGAGTCGTGGGAGTGCGGTTGAAAACTGTGGGGATGAGAAAACTTTGTGGGAGTGCGGTTGAAAACTGTGGGGATGAGAAAACTTTGTGGGGATGAGAAAGCACAGAGTACTTTGTTTTACTGGTATATCTTTATAGGTACTTTGAGATACACCTTTGTTTTACTGGTATACCTTTGTTTTACTGATATATCTTTGTAGATACTTCGAGGTACACTTTGATAGGTACTTCGAACTTTGGTACCCTATCACATAGTTTGATAAGGTACTTCGAACTTTGGTACCCTAGTTTTACTGATATATCTTTGTAGGTATATCTTTGTAGGTACTTCGAGGTACACCTTGATAGGTACTTCGAACTTTGGTACCCTATCACATAGCTTGATAAGGTACTTCGAACTTTGATACCCTATCACATAGCTTGATAGGTACTCGTATACCTCAAACTTTGGTTCTATTGAAAACGGCCTTGTAAGGAGGAGAGAGCAATAGTGTTGAAATACTTCTTTGTTTGGTAGGTACAACCTCCACATGTACTTTTAATTTTGGGACACCTCGTCCATTGTAGGTCAAACTTTAGTAGAAGATCAAACAAAGTTCAAAATTTTATCAAATATAGTGAAATTTCTCAACTTCTCAAATTTTGAGAAGTTTAAAATGGGATGCTAAGGCCCCATTTGACATTTCGTTTTTCTGTCTTTCACTCAGAATTTCAGCTCTTTGATTTTAAAAATGATGCAATAATCGAAGCCTAAATAATCGAATTACTATGCTCAAACCCCAAAAACCCTCAAGACCACGTAGATTGACTAACGTATGACACGTAATATATGCTCCACAGACATGTAATTAAGTTGAATAATTAAAATGCCACTTTCAAGTTTTTAGTTCTTCAATCTTTTGCCACGCTGGATCCTGGATCCTGGTCAAATACCACCTCCACTTACCGGATGGCCGTTTAAAAATTTCCCTCGTTTATTCCGATAATTTCACCGTTCAGCGTCCAATTACCCTTTTTTTTCCCTTCTTATATCCTAAAGTTGAAAATGAAGATGCCAAAGTTTTGGCGCTGTTATTTACACAACGAAAAACTGTGCGACTACGAGACTCACTCACGGGAAACGCGGTGCCCTTAACTTCATTTCAGTGCCGACAATATCAACGGCGAAACCCTTGCCATCGTGCAGCTTCCAATAATCAGCCTGCGGATTGATCCACTCCGGCTCCTCCAACTCCACTCTCGATTTCTTTATCGCCTCTGTCGATATGTTGTACTTGTCGTCCCTCTTCTGCACCAGCTCCTCCTTCACCACCCCACCATCCGCCGCTTGCGGCGACATCATCAGCGCCGGAGCCCCCAGCGGCAGCTTGTCACCTGTGTAAAAATACCACAAATGAATGGCCGGCCGCCGTCCATCTCACTTGTTTTAATTAACTTAAAACTATAGATACATAATAATATACCTCTATCCACCTGCCACGCGCACCAGAATTTGCCGTAGGTTTTGGCTAGATTTTGCAGTTCTGGCTTGGCTACCATCTCCGGGACGCGTGGCTGAACAAACAGCCCTGATTTGATCTGCGCCGTTCCTTAAATTAGAATTAGAAACTAATAATTAACGCCTAATTTTGGTATTTGGTATTTGAATTATTAATTTGTTAAAGAAGAAATTAAAATTAACCTCGTATGCATGGGAATGCCAGAGCTTCTGTTCATCTGGAGACAGAGTTTCGAATATTTCATCAGACACAATATATTCGACGCCTGAAAAACGAGAGAGAGAATCAAACTTCTGTAATTAAGAATTTAAGAGCATAGAGAAAATTAATTAATGTGGTGGTGGTGACCGATGAGATGGGCGTCGGAGGCGTCGGAGTCGTAAAGGGCGCACTGGAGGAAGTCCTGGTTGACGCGGGAGACGTAATGGTGGGTCTCGATTTGACGGCTGAGATCGTGGGCGTAGAGGGCAAAGGAGCAAGCGTGCTGGCTGATCTGCTTCACGGGCTTCAGCGATTGCATCATCTTAGCCCCTTTGTCCAGCAGCTGCTGCCCCATCCTCATTTTCTCGCCCGGTGGCTGCGGCTGCGTCAGATGAGCTGCTGCGCCTTGGTCCATCTTGCTCTGGTTCTGATATCTGCGGTTCCCTCCGGTGGGATAATTATGATATATAATAATGAGATGAGGAGAGAATTAAAAGGAGCCACGTTCGGGTGCACGTAGCACCCAGGTGGCTGACCCTAGGGGATTCAGTTTCATGCAATATGCCAAATAATCATTTTATTGACATTGTTTCTTGAATATTCATTCATTTTTCACATTGTTTTAACTTCTATTTCAAAGTTTGGTTCAATTTAAAAGGATTTAATTTGATGTTTATGGTCTCAAAAATTTCAGTTGGGTTGTATAAAATTACAATAATTTAATTAACTATACACCATAATCCGCTAAGAAAAAAAATGGATTTTGCTAAGAACAATACTTCTCATATTGCACCGTTCACCACTCGTTTTCTTCAAAGGTTTATTATTTTGAAAAAATAAAAATTCTATCTTATACATATTCCTTTTTCTTAAAGGTACAAAAGTTAATGGTGTGCAACTATGTTATACGGAAATAGCATTTAGCAAGTATGTCTACCTAAGTTAATAAAACAATTATTATTTTTCAAAAAAATAAATAAATAAAATAAAACAATTATTTGATGGTGTATTCATTTTTTGTTAACCATTCTTTTAACAATTTTTTAATTCATTAATAAAATTAAAAATTCTAAAATACTATTAATCCAATTAAAAATTACCCAAGGAATTTAAAAGTTAAAATAATTAGTTAAAGTTTTATGGGAAGAAGTTTTTAAAATTTAGAATATAATATTACAATATTCCAATTTGAGAATTCAAAACTTCACCAAAAAAGCAACTAATAATACTTGTACTTAGAATATTTTAAACTAAGTGAGAAATGTAACAAATTTTAAATAATGAACGGTCAGTGGTTAGGATCATATATAAGTCCAGTAAAAAGTTAAATATTTTCCAAAATAATATAAGAAAAAACTCCATTCCAACTTTCAAGAGTATTTTCCAAAATAATAAATAATAGGTTAAAAGACACCTTGCTACAAAATAATTTATAGTCTCCAAACTTTTGTTTGAAACGATTTTAGTCTTTCTACTCTTAAATTGATGACAATTTATTCGTTGTAGTTTAAAATTTATAATAATTTAGTTTTGAAATATGTTTCCATTTAAAAGTGTCTATTTTTATCATATAACAGATTTATTCTTTATAATATATAAACACACATGTGTCAAAGTATATCCAGTTGAGCAATAATTGACATGACCATCGGTCCATCATCTATACATATATAAGAAACTTTAACAAAAACATTTTACACCAGAATTAAATTATTACTGCTAAAATTCGTGAACTAAGTCATTACCTTTAAAATTACACATGAACTAAATGGTTGGAAACGAAGTTGAGGGCTAAATGGAGGAAGAAAGTGTTTTTTAACCTGTCTCTCATGGCTTCCTATTGTCAGCATCGGAGATGGCGGGCTTATTATGGTTTCTGTATTTGTATCTCTTTGCAACAAATAAATAGATCGAGAAGTTGATCAAGCTCAAGATTGAAAGCAGCCAGTAGAAGAGGTTCAGATGGTTCCGATTAATGTTGTTTCCAATCAACCAGCCTCCACTGCTTGTAATCCCCTTCGTAACACTGTTCACAACCTTCACAACTATGGTGCTCAAGAAGTAGCCCAAGGCCATCGAACTCCACAGGAAGCAAGTGGACACGGATTTCAGGGCTTTCGGCGCCTCGGAGTAGAAGAATTCCAGAAGTCCCACGTACGTGAACAGATCTGCGATTCCGAATATGAAGAACTGAAAGGATAGCCAGAACGTGCTGATTGGCAATGGCTGCGATACAGGGGTTGCGTCCAGCATGTTGTGGTCTCTCGCCACGCCCTTGCGCTTCACTTCCATTAGCGCCGCGACGGCCATGGACATGCTCGACAGAACCAATCCCACCCCTACTCGTTGCAAGTGGGTGATTCCGGTGGGGATGCCCGTGAGCTTTCGCGCAAAAGGTACGAAAATCCTGTCGTAGATTGGAACTATGAGGATGATGAAGGAGACTGGGATGATGGGGAGCGAGGCGGGGGGGATGTGGAAAGAATTGGTGAGTTTTGTGTCCATGGTGAGCCCTTGTTGGATGGAGAAGGTTTGGAGCTGAGCCAAACAGAGGGTCATTACAATTGTGCAGCAGAATATTGGTACCATACTCAGAATTATTTTCGCATTCTCTACTTGGGTGACTCTGCATAATTTCCAAGGATTTGAAGCTTCGGGCGTTTCAACTTGCCCTGAAGGTGTTTGTTGAATTGCCGCTTTGTCTAGAAACCTGTACATATTGGTGGGTTATCCGAACGTTTAATTCTATTGTTGGACTGCCAAATTAACAGAAGGTTCAAATACACAAAACCTGTAAATGTTTCTATGAGGCAGAAAGTCTTCTTCCGTAGCAGCCTCCTTGTCCCTGACAGTCTCATAGAGATCTGCAGAGTCTTCAGGGAGAACAAGGTTTCTATTACGAATGGCTGCACCATAGACCTGAAAAGAACATTCGTATGGACAGAAGTGAGAATGTATTTGGATGAAATTCTTTAGAATGGAACCTCAAACTCTTCTTTTACTCTGTTATACGTACATACATACCTGTAGAATTTGGACTATTGCACTAGATCCAGAAATAATATGCATCCGATACAGGGGTATTCCAGCGACAAATATGACCACGCTGAAGAAGATGGCTGCAGAAGATACCCCTAAACCCCAGTCCCAACCTTTATAGTCTTGGATCCACACAATTAGAGTTAAACTAACAGCACCACCGAGGCACACTCCGAGCAAGAGGTGGTTGAAGAAGCTGGACATTTGCATTGCTTCCTTGGGGTCCTTTTCATCAAATTGATCAGCACGATGTGATGGTAATGCGGCCTTAATTCCTGCAGTACCAATGGCCAATATGTAGAGAGCAACATAGAGGAGGGCAGCGTTTCCGCCTTCAACTGTCTCGCAGTGGGACTGTTTATCAAACATATTACAAGGCGGTGGCTTGAGCTTTGGGTAGTGAGCTTGTATCATGAGCAATATTAGCGCCTGAAATAACAGTTGCAGTTAGAATATGGTGGAATGGGAAATAGGTAGCGGGGGCGGCAAACTGAAGCCAGTGAAGTTGGGCAGACCAGAAACTCGAGGCAGCCGGAAATGATGACGGTTTTGACTCTGCCCAAGTATGTGTCTGCGAGAATAGCCATCAGAATAGAGATAATGTAACCGGTACCCAAGTAATTTGTCAGCTGGTTGGCCGCATCGGCTAGTTCAAAGTGCATCACAGAATTGAAATACGTAATCAAGTTCACTGCAAGCGCAAAATTCGCCAGATTCTCGAAACCAAATGCAACTGCAACAGAAACCCAAAAGGTAAAACAAGACTGTCATGAACTGTGTTGTGATTACAATGGAATGCAGGGGTGTGAGTGTAGCCAGCTATGAAGCTCGCTCTGTCATCTTTCTTTTTCTTCATAGGCCCCCATGTTATGTTAGAATATGTTTGGCACTACATTTGAAAAACTTGATGAGCAAATGATTTTTCTACCTAGTATGAGAAAAGATGATCTGGTTCCTCCATGTTTGTGTTTGAAAGCTGATCTTGCCTTCCAGTCCACCTTTCCTTCAACTACCTCAAACTTCTCCTGCATTGAAATCGACAAGCAGTTAAATTATGCAACTTACGAGATCAGCAAATGGAACAAAAATGGTTGATCGAACTCAATTAGAACTCAAATGAAGAGATCAACATCAAGCATACCATATAATTTTGCTAGGATCTACTGGTGTCGTGGGGCAGTATACTCGATAATAGTTACAAGCGATGATTCAGTTTAATATGCATATATAATAAAGGCTTTCTTATTGCATGGGAAGGTAGTGTGACGTCGGATGATAGTTTTGTTCCTGAAAGCAACATGCCTCTACTTTGTTTGTTTATAATCAGTTGCCGACTTTTATACAGCTATGTCGAGATAATGAGTCTCTCTGTTTTTCACGATAGTATGATATTGTCTATGTGAATCTAAGTTTCCATTATTTTGAGATTCAAAAAGCTTCTGCACTAATTGTAGTTAAGATCTTTTACTTATATATTCAAGATCTTTTCCACTTTCCTTGCTCTGTTGTTTCATCATGCACTTTTGTTTCATTTTGATCAAGTCATCATGTCTCATGTCAACAGTAACTTCGTCATTTGAATCATTCAAAGTGAACTCTAGTAAGCATATAATTAAATAGATCATCGCGAAGATGTCGATAAGGAAGCTTCAATTACTTGTACATCTAAATGCAAAATTACAAGCAGAATCAATTTGGTAATGGTCCAAAAGGGTTGGCATCATGAGGTAGAGGTTGACAAAGTCTAGGATCTCATTTAGAGGGGTTTGTTTGTTGGACACAAGATTTGGTTGTTACTATTTAGCCGGACGAAAGACAGACATATGAGAGAGTGGGAATGTAGGGTCTGGAATTATGTCATCAAAATGACATCTTGTTGGTGTTACAAAAGGAGACATTCAAGTCAAAACAAGACATAACCAATCATGATCTCACATGAATTGTCTAATGTTTGGAGTGTACATACAATTATACAATATGATTTAGCTTTGCTGTTTACAACCTCAATGATATTTGTTCTCTTTTATATTGAATATGTTGTTTATGTAGGTGAGTATTTAGTTTAATATTTTGTAGTTCTTTTTTTTTTTTTCACAGGTTTAATCTTTTTTAGTTAGTAAGGATTATTTTGGACTCATTTGGTATTGCTGTTATTTCTTTTATTTCTGGTTTCTAACTTTGTGTTTATTTTTCTAATTTCCCCTTTTCTAAGGGGAAAAAAGAAGTGTTTGATAACATTTCTCATGTCTTATCCTCTTAAAATTTAAATTTAAATATAAATAAAATTATAACATTATATTTAATATTGATTGTGCATTTTTTAAATAAAAAGTGATAAAATATTAGTTTTATCTATGTCTTTGAAAAATTGGTTACAGGCCAGAACCATAAATAATAGTTTAGATTTTGTTGCTTACAAAATGTGTATATACAATTTTGAGATAAAAAACAATAAACAATAACATTCACTAAGACGTGTTTCTCAAAAACTAGAAATAAGAAATAGGAACATATTCAAAAAAAAAATTAATTTTGTTCCTAATTTTCCATCTTAAAAAATTATGCTGCTCTTTTCTTGGTTATTTTAAAATTTACACCTTAAATTGTTTTAAAATCATTGTCAAATATTAAAAAATAAGAAAAAAATGTAGCTTTCAAAAAATTATGAATTAGATGGGAGATAAATACACTTTCTTTAGTTATGAATTATGAATTTCATTAATTCAAAAAATACACTTTCTTTAATTCAAAAAATTATGAATTAGATGGGAGATAAATTATGAATTTCATTTTTTAGATTTTGAAAATAATCTATTTTAGTCTCACCATTTTTAGAGAAAAAAGGACATAGGCGTTTTAAGATGGTTTTAATCTTATACCAAAAATAATGATTTTATAATTTTTAAGGTGACATGGAAGTTAATTCTCGAAAAAAAAAATCTTTTGATATATTTAGCAAGATTTTAATAAACCTGAAAATTGAAAAAGGGAAAAGCTTATATTATTTAAATTAAAAAATAAAAATTGGTTGTTATCTGAGGACTGCTCAGCGGGTACCGTTGAGCCCAAGAGAATAAGCCCGTTATCCTTCCACCGACAAGAGAGGGAGGTGAACGCTGCTCTGTGAAACCAGCCTCACGCAGTGTCCTCCACTCTAAGCCCATCAAACTTTGGGCCTTCGCCCAAAGCCCAATGATCAACTCTTTACTTGTAACGGGCGGGCTAATACACAATCTCTTGTAGCTCTACCCGATGGGCCGAACTAAGTTTCAACCACTTTAAAGCCCCCGCTTGGGTTACAAGCCCTCACTACTGAGCTCGGCGATGTATGGTCTCGCAATCCGTATTATAAAGAAAGGATTTAGTTTCAATTCTATCAATGTGGGATTCTGGCTTAGAACATATCTCATCAACCATATAAAAACCTATTATGTATTATGTATTGTGTATCCATTTTTACTCTAAACTTCTAATTTCATCAAATTGTATTTTAATTTAGATGAATATTGCAGTCTCTATCTTAAATTTTAATAAGAAGTATTGCAATTTTTACAATATGATATATTTTTGTTCGAAGAATTATGCGATAATTTCTCATGTGCACCCAATGAATTATAAACATAATTTTGGTATGACATTAATAGGTTTTAAACAAAAACAACTTGTAGAGATGGTTTTAAAAAAAAAAAATTGTAGGTTTTGGAAGTGTTATCTAATAATCAATTTTATGAAAAGCTGGATTTTATGTATTTCTAACTTTTCAAATATATTTTTGAAAAATTAAGCACTATATACAACAATCATAAAAATTTCATTAAATAATTTTATTTAGTTAAAAGCTCTTTTTGAAGACAGAAAAAAGGACAGGCTACTATAATTATCACAATATTCTTCTTATAATAGAGTTTGAGTTGGGGTATACTTAGAGGTTGTTGTGCCCTTCTAACAGTATATCCATGTTTCATAAAAGAGAATAATAATAAAAATAGAAAATGGTGTTCTAATCCTACTTTTGATTATCAATTTGCAGTAAAGCCATTGTCCTCTAACAAGAACTGTGATTAATGCAGCAAGAGAATGACTATAATTTAATGATTGTGACAATCAACAAAAGGAAAAAATGGCTACAAACTAAACTAATAAGATGTACAATGTAGGAAGAGGAGGAATAAAAGAACACATGAATTCCTGTGCAAAAAATGCTCAACTTTTGTTTCTAGTTCGTAAAGGGAAAACCGAAGAAGGATCGATGATCAGTAGTTCAGCAACGAGTACTTGATGCGCAATACTATCCTTCCCTTGTCGACCCCAAGCTTAGCCCCAGTAACCAACCAATGACCTGGAATATCCTGGGGTCCCTTTGACATTTCAGTCAAATCGACAATTTTTGCGAGTTTTCCTGCATTACTTGAACTGTCTTCCTTTTTATCTTCAGAAGTTCTTGTTTTAGAAGATGACGAGGCACCATCAGATCTCAGTGGTGTAGCAGGGATGGAGGGACTATGATCCCAGACTGATCGCCGAATCGTGCAGCCAGGTACCTTTGAGAAGAGAAGTTTTAGATATAATACGTTTTTCGCACCGAAGTCCCAAACACCGAGCTGCGCTCCAGTTACAATGTGAACACCAGACAAGTCTCCAATGTTGGCTTCTGTGTACTCTATAGGCGCGGTGCTTACATGTGAGAAGTTCTTCCACTTGATGGGTTCAAACCACCGGCTGTCCTGCTCCTCAGGGCCATGCCATTTTGGGGCACCTATGGCGACATGTGAGTCCCAATGGGGTTGGAGAATCTTTGGCAGCGACACAAGATGTTGCAGATGGATAGCGAGTCGGTTCTGCTTGCAGCCTTCGAGGTTAAGCCGAAGACCAGTTACTGGTTTACGGCCAACAGTAATCTGCAATAATAGGGGGTGATTAATAAGATAGAGTGAAATAGAGCATGTTATGGAACTGGATTGAGAAAGAAAAGTTACAGCTTTTCCCAAGAAGATATTTATATTAGTGTCTAAAACACAAACATTTAATGCAAAATACAACCATTTATGAACGCTATTAGTAAATTTTGACTTCCCTACATCACCGACTCTGTTACCATGGAAGCACCTTAAACTTTTACTGTCCAAAAATGCAAGAGTATTATTTTTCATACCAATACTTCATCAGCAGAACCCCATCTGATTTAGAAACAAGGTCAAACTCATTTTGAAGGCAGTAGAATTAAGGAGATGGAGAATACCTGATCTGGGCTAATATAAAGCTTCGGACCCATCAAGCTGAACTGAAGTGATGGACACAAGGGCTCTTTTCTTTGCAGGTTAGTTTGTTCAGGAGCCCATGCCCTACCAATTTGAAAATCCAAAAAGTACTGCAGATCCTCGATCGGAGGCTTGTCTGTTAGGATAACAAAGGTTCAGCTATTTAACTAAAATGTTGGAACAAAAAGCAAGGTATTCATATCAAGCAGCATTAACTAACGCCTACACAATGCACGAGCAAATATTTAATATTTACAGTGTTCTAGTGAATTTCATGTAGAATAAGTTACTCTTACTTTTATTGAAAACATTACTTCTTTTTCTTAAAATGTCAAAAGAGGGAAAGGGAAGTGGTAAATTTGACCCTTTTCGAACATCTAATACAACTTATGAGGAGGATAAGCCATCCCCCAACAAGAGAGGAAAAAATAGAATCAGTCTGCTGCCACCAAAACATATTTCCAAGCAGGTTTGTACTTCTCCTTTATTTGTTAAGACTGATAGAAGTGCACTTACATTCCAAATATAGGTCAATAGCACGGGCTAAGTGCTTCACACCAGGCACTCCTTCAAGCATGGAGACGATGGGGGTAAATGTCATGTTAATCACATCTGGAGCCGTCTTTACAGTGTCTGCCCATTTGGCATGACTCTGAACAAGATCATCACCACCTCTTCTCCTAAAAATTACAGTAACATCCTGCAAGAAACCGGACATCATGAAATTTTTTCTTCTTTAGACTCAAGTTAACAGAAGGAACGGTTTACTATAGTTCATTGAGGTCCCAAGATATACACTGCAACTTGACAGTGAAACAATTGCTTCATAAAAATGATTGTTTACTACTAACCTTATCCTTGTAACTCAAGGGGCCAACAGTTGACTGACTTTTGGAGTCAAGAAATCGCTGTTCCCCAACCTCTTTCACGTAGTGCTCAATCTCGGACTCTGACAAAGGAGATGACTGGTGTTGCCTGATGTATACCACATCTCTTCCACCAATTGTCGCTGATGTAATGATATGCGTACCAAAATTTTCAATAAAACTGATGAAGGAAAAGAAATCCTAGTTATAAATTATTTTCAAGTCACCACTACTTATGAAACTTGCAAGCGCAGATACAGAGGACCAACTTACCTTAACCTCACCCTAACCTCTAAAAATTTACAGGGGTTAAGCGTTCAGTGTAAAACGTATTTGCCAAAACTACATGATAAAGGTTAGAGGATACACATACTTTCCTTTATGTTATATAAAGTATGTTACCTTCTCAAAAGATGGGACTGTGATAAAAATTGATCATGACACATACTTTCCTTTATGTTATATAAAGTATGTTACCTTCTCAAAAGATCGGACTGTGATAAAAATTGATCATGACTTGAGTCATCTAGGTGTCTATAATAAAATACTTTTGAAATAGGAAGGAAGACAAAAACATCACCACTACACCAAAATATTGAATTATTTACTCATCACTCAAAGCATGATTAAGGTCCTTAATGAAAGTGTTCACTTCCTATTTTACAGTCATTAAGTCATTCTTTCACATGCAAGGCAGCCTTTCACGCGAGGAGGGTATAAATGCAAATTATTTCTACCAGGCAAGATGCATTGTCTCATGACTCAAAAATATTTAAAAAGTGATGCAGACTTAAGTTTTATCTGGAAGATGAAGTGTTCTGCTTCGAACTTAATCCCTCCCATGAAATGAATTTTGAGCACAGCACATCCAATCGCAGACAAGAATGGACGGCTTACCTAGCCAAGGACACAGGATCCCATGTATACGGCACAGCACGCTTGATATCCTCCCGCAAAACTAAATTTGAGTTTTTCAATTCAACTTTAAAGAGAGGAATCAAATATCCAACCATAGCAAGTGATTTTGTAGCTGCAGCGTCAACTTGCCAAGAACCACTGAAATTGAACATGGCATCGAAGCTTCCAAGTGGAATGTTGCCTGATATACCCGATTTCTGGTTGAAGTATTCTGCCATCTGAAAGTTGAAGTATCAATGCAACACATTACGCATTTGAACTTCAGATTAAGAGCCCTTTCTTTTTCAATAGGCTTCCACATGGACCTCATTGATATTAATTACCCAGTCAAATTTAAAACTAAGTACAAAGCAGAAAGCTTCCTCCAAAAATAAATCAAAAAACTGTTGGGCGTAACTTTCACAACTCAGTAGCAAAATCAAGTCTGAAAAATGCACCAACATTATTCACAGAGCTGCTTGAACTTAGGGTTTGAACCTTTAACTTCATTTCAAGCTTGTCAAATACCCGATTTGATCTCTTTTACTGTATCCGCCTATCAGACATTGATCAAGTTGCAAACTTACAATGATTTCAAAAATAATTTTCATAATGTACTCTTAATAGTTATACCAAGCTTGTGCTTTAATACACTCTATAAGGACAGCAACAAAATTAATTAAACATAATGATAAAGCTGTAAGAATGAGTCATTGGGTTAATCGAAGAACTTATACTCATACAAGATCATCAAAAATCAGACCACAAACTGTAAAGATTGACAGAATCATATATGTACAGGAAAAAGGAAAAAAACAACAGCAGTAGAGTAGAGATCAAGAAGTGCAAGTCCCAAAATTGTAAGGATTCAAGTATCAGATGCAAACAAGCTGGAGAGGGAGAAAAAAACTGAAGCAATAAGCATTCAGGAGGGCAAATACAAGAAGGGATGAAAAGGGTTGATCAGAAGAAAGCCAAAAAAAGGACCAATAGAAAGAAGAGCTCCAAAATGACCTTGTGGAAGGTGCAAACGGGGACGTTTTCGGTTGCCCTGTTATCTGAAGAACACTGAATATCATCAGGCACATTGGGAACCATAACCCCATCAGTCAAAACTAGATCCCTGGTATGGGCATCATCGAGCTGAATCAACCTCGACCCAGGTGTTCCTTTGCAGTAGAGAAGGCGAATATCGGCGGTGACATCGAAGCCACGCCCTAAAGCTTGGATGGAATTGGAAAGTGTGGCGGTCAAAGCGTCCATGCTTGAAGTTGAAGTAGCTGTGCCGGCGGCGGTGGTCTGAGAGGCGAAGGGATCTTTCATCACTGAAGGAGAGGATGGGGCAGAGAAGATGAACCCCCAAGGAATTACTACTTCGCTTTCAGTTGAAAATTTCCATTACTCCCTTGGGGAGTTCAGAAAACGATCTTTATGATTTGGGTTTTGTTTTGTTTGTTCATTTATCCCTCTTTTTCATTTTTCCTTGAAAATTTTAAAAAGAAAAGGAAAAGATTTTATTTTTATTTTATTTGGTAGTGGTGGGACAGGTTGGACTTTGTCATTGCTGTTATTGTTTTCGGTTGTTCTTGTTCCAACCAGAGGCACATAAATTTGACTGTCATAATTTCAAAAACGAAGAACGCGTTTTTGTGTGTTGTTCCAATTAGAGCAGAATTGAATATGGGGGATTCTGGGTTGACTCTCCCTCTGCAACCTTTTTTTTTTCTTTTTCCATTTGCTTTGGTTTGAATAACATCACGTGACATAAACTTTTGAGAATAATTTTTTGCCTGTTACATAAATAAATATTGAGCGAGCCAACCTTTCAAGAAAAACTGTAAACAGATCATATGGTATAGATTCAACTTTTACTGTGAAGGTATGTTTGACATTAAAGTTATCCGTTATTCGATATGAGATTGCTTTTGAATTCAAGTTGATTATAAAAAGGATAAAGATGTCTTAAAGATGTCAAAATTCAACGGTAATTAGTATATATCAATTATGTTTTTTTTTTTGACAATCTAATTTTTTATCTTGTTGAATTATGTGGAGGGTGATACCTTTCAATCTATAGTTCAGGTAGTGTTTTCTCCCCTTAATCAAAATCCGTCCTTCTACAAAAAAAAGGGGGATATAGAATAAATTGACTTTATAATTGTACTAAAAAAATTTGACTTTATAATTATAACTCAACGAAGCTTATAAGGGTTATTATTGATAAAGAGAGTGCAACTAGGAAATTCCCTTTTAATATTGTTCCAAGGGTCTATTAGTCGTTACTTTTGGGCCAATTTATTCCAAAGTTTGCTGGACCAAAATATAACGGCCCAGCCAAGAAGAATATGGGTCGCTACATTGTGGGCTGCAAAGATTTATATGGTAGCTCATGTTTTTTTAAAAAATATTTTATTGTAATTTTGAATTGTTTTAATGTACATAATTTAATTGCCAAAAAAATCTTTTTTTTTTATATAACATATGGGGAGGGGAACGAACTCATAGCCTCATAGTTGGAGATATATGTCAATTACCGCTTGCTTTGTAATTGCCAAAAAACTTTGTCTCTAATGTTTTAATGATTTTAAATTTATCATGTAACTTAGTTAAATTTATACTCAATAATGTAATTGAAATAAAGGTAATTCCAACCCACAACTTTTTGATAGATGATAATAGACTAAACTAATTAGTTAAGTTATACTTGTTAATTGAAATAAAATAGTGGATTGAGGATTTGACAATCAAAAAAAAATTATTTTTTTATGACGTGAACGTATCTTAGTGTTAAAGGTTTGTTAATAGGAAAAAGAAAAAGTTTAAATGTTTCCCTCACGTTCTTCCTATAATTACAAAAACACATCTTTAAAGACGAAGGTAGATTGTATGAATTTAGAAAGGAGAAATTTTGCATGAAGAGGAAAGTGTGGTATTTAGTAGTGACGTGATTCGAAAATTTTGATATATTGAAAATAGAACTAAAAACTTTGAAGATAACATGAACGAAAATTACACGGAGAGATGAAAAAAT
>NW_019104508.1:576443-596425 GCF_001995035.1 Momordica charantia
TCCGCTGCCAATTCATTACGCCGTCGGCTATCTGTTCGCCGCAGACTCGCGGGCGAGAATCCGAGTTCAGATTCCTCTATCAGTTCTGTAACGAGTACAATCGACGGTTCGAAGAAGATGAGCCCCGGGGAGAAAATCCCAAAAATTCACCTGAATTTTAAAGACGATGGAAAGCAGCCCGAGGGATCCGAGTCTTTCTCGGGACAGTTCAGCTCGTCGGGAGGTTCGAGTAGCGTAAATGAAATGAATACTGAGGTATCGACGGTGACTACCGCGGAGGTTAACTCGGACGGCGACTCGGGCGATTCGGTGGTGGAATCCGGCGATTCTTCGTCAAGCATACTTGTGTTGATTTCGGGATTGCTCCTCAAGGCAATTGGGGCTCAACTAAGCTTCTTTGTTTACAGTATCTGCTTTCCCCTGTGGTTCTTATATCATTGTTACACGTTTGTTTTCCATCCTTTTCAAACGATTAAGCTCGGGAAAGCATATGTGACAGGAAAGGTATTTGGAGTTTGGGAACTTGTTTTTTCTCTTGTCAGTTCCTTGATATTTGAACGGTTGAAGGAGCGCAACTCTCTTTGGAAAATTGGCCTCCGCTGTGTGTGGGGTTTGTTGTGGTCGGCTTATGTTTGTTTCATTTTGTGCGGTCTCTTGATTTCGGCTCTTATTTTTAGTGGGTTTCTTATGAGGTTCTTAGTTCAGGAGCCTATCAAGATGAAAGAGATATTAAATTTTGACTACACTAAACACAGTCCTGAGGCATTTGTGCCGATCTTGCCTGATTTAAATAATCTTAATGGTCAGAATTGTAAAGAAAATATCGCAAGTGGGAAGACCCAGTCACGGGTTATCCCTCCTGATCACCAATTGCAGGTCATTGTCTCACTAACATTGCCGGAGTCTGAATATAACAGGAATCTTGGGGTCTTCCAGGTATGTCTTTATTTATTCTGTTTAGGGAGTATGCTTTTTAAATTATTACAAGTAACATAATTTTCTGATTCTTTTGTTGATATGTGAACCCTTGATCTTCATTGAAGTTGAACGATATTATTTTCTCAGAACCAAGAAGTGAACTTGGTATAATCATAACATTAATCGAATGGATAAGATTGGAAATGAGGGTTGAATTCACATTGAGCGTCGACAATGTTAGAATTTGCAGTTTTTTAGTAGAAGAAAACTATAAGAAAGTGTGCTTCTGAAATGAGAATTAATCACTTTGTCTAAGCTTCAATGATCAATTTGGTTGGATAGAGAAAGATATGGGAATTGTAGCTTAATATTCGATGAAATAGGAACTGCCAAAAACTGTATTTATACATCTATGTTTTCTAGTCATGTGCATCAGTTCCTTTCTGCATCATTGTTCCATGAATTTTAAATGAATATAAAAAGAAACGCCACATTAAGAAAAAAAGTTCAAAACAGAGGAGCCTCCTGCAACAAAAATAAGGCTAATATAGTGGTTTTAGTTGTCTGAGTAGAAAAACGACAGGACATTAGATTAAAACTTTCTAGAGAACATTTAAAGAGTTTTCTAACTGTGCGAATGATGAGGGTGGGTTGGTGAAGGCTAATAGAATCATTAGGATCAAACAATCGCACATGATCGTTAATATATCATTAAGTATAGCTAGATTTTGATTTTACTTTGTCTGAAAATTCTATTTTCAGTTATCAGTACCATCAATGGGTGTATATGCTCTCTCTTAAGTGTCTTTGGACTATGTGTATTATGTGAATCCTTGTGGGATATTTGGTGGTTATGCTGCAGGTAAGAGTAGAATTCCTTTCTGTTGGTGGTAACATTCTTGCAAGCTCAAGCCATCCATGCATGTTACAGTTTAAAAGTGAGCCCATTCGCCTTTTACTGACCATCCTGAAGCTTGCACCCCTTGTTACTGGCTATGTATCAGAGACCCAGACACTGAATCTGAAGCTTGGAGGTTTCACCGAAGGAAATATACCGACAGCCTGTCTGCGGGTTACACTTGATCAGCGAGCAGAGTTCAGTCCTGGTGCTGGTATACCCGAAATATACGATGCATCCTTAATCCTTGAATCTGAACTTCCCCTGTTCAAAAGGATTATATGGTTCTGGAGGAAAACTTTATATGTATGGATTAGCATGACATCATTTATGATGCAGTTGCTTTTTACACTGGTCTGTTGTCGACCGATAATCCTTCCGAGAATAAGGAGAAGCGGTGGATCAGCTAATGCGAGCTCCACGGGCAACGGCGCCTCGGCACAAGGTTAATAATTTTGTTGCTCATGTATAAACCCAACAATTCCAACATTGTTGGTTGCTACACACCTAAAGCTAAATATTTAGTATCACCAATTCTTTTATTATTCTTCTTCTTTTGCTTTGACTTGTATGTTCTTGGTCTGAAGTGAATGAGAATGAGAAAGTAGCAGATCATATTTATGTCCTCTTTACAGCATTTGAAACCATTTCAATTGAGCATGAACAATTTGGAGAGCAGTGTTTCTGTTTAACCTGCATTGGAGTGAAGTTATGTTAAACTGTTAACTGATCCATTGTGTGTGTGACCCGATAGTTGGGAAGATGCAAAACCTCAATAATCTTTGACTTGGAACCTTTTATTAGAGTCATAATCAGATTATTGTTTTTTCTTTTATGTTAACTTGAAGCAAGCAACTTGTGCATTGATGAACAGTATTCATGTGAACTTTCATGCAGCCATCAAAATTTGAACTTATCCTGATCCAAATGGTGGATTATTAGTTTTGCACGAGAATCCCAACACCAATCTTTAGTTATGTGAAATCAAATACTCGTTCATTTGCAATCTTTGAATAAAGTAGAACAATTTATCACAGGAGTAGCATGTGAGTTTCTCCATGCACTTTTAAGCCATTTGAAGTACAAGAAAGAAAAATTGGTGGCACAAAGACAAGCCTTTCATGATGAGGATCCATTACGACTTCTGAGAAAGGAAGCACTTTTGGTGATCTCTCCTAGAGGCTTGTCTGTGAACCTAATGGTATTATAGACCAAAGCACCCGAAATCGCCCCTAAAACAGGCGCTATCATGTAAATCCATAGCCCTTTAAATTGTTTCCATACTATAGCAGGTCCCAAGCTTCTGGCTGGATTCATGGATGCTCCAGTAATTG
Organism: Momordica charantia; assembly: GCF_001995035.1. The sequence continues at coordinate 579,594 of NW_019104508.1, forward strand.
GCCTGAGAGAGAATAAATAGCTTTTTACTTAGAATAACATCGGTACCGGTACTGATGCTCTTACAAGGTGAACAGATTAGGCAAGAGATATAAAACCCAAGTACAACATTGGTCTGGAGATTCATTGTTCAATAACTCTCATCAAAAAGAATATCCCATGATAGTGGTACCAAATAGTTTTCTTGGAAGATATAAAAATTTAATACCCTGCAAACATCACGTTGAGCAGCACGGTAGCACCGACAGCAAGTCCAGCAAGTTCGCCGATCTATTAGATCAAGAAAGGTAAATCAGTTATTAGTCCGGAAGAAATTGTGAGGAGAAGATGAAGAAGAGGAACTAACGGCTCTATTGTCAGTGGCAACACCAGACACCACAAACATGAGGTAAAATGTGATAATGAATTCAATCACAAAGGTCTGCAAATACGAGTCACTTGGGAGAGTCCCTGCAAAGTGGTCTTGTTTTCCACTAAATATTAGCCTAAGTGTCCCACTTGCTAATGTTGATCCAAGAACTTGAGCCACCACAAATGCAGGCACCTGCAACAAATTTTTGATTATCTCCACATCAGAATTAAATTAGCATACCATTTTTGTCTTATTTGATTTGAGATTTAAATCGAATAAGACAAAAATGGAAAAGGTTTTGATTTTCCTGTTTTACAGGTCAAGAATAACTTCATTTCCATATCAAACCAAGCAGGAAAAAAATGGAAATGACAAGAGGCTGGTTTACCTCCTTCCATGGAAATCTCTTGGTAATGGCAAAGGCTATGGTGACAGAGGGGTTAAAATGGGCACCAGAGATGTGGCCAACGGAATACACCATCACCATTACAACTAAACCCCAAGCAATAGAAATCCCTGGGAAGGTGATAATTCCATCTGTGCTCAAATTCACCACTACTGATGCTTCCCCTGCAAATATCAAGAAATATGTCCCCACCACCTCTGCAATCAACTATTTCCACACCAAAGCAAAAATATCAGCCATTAACGAAAACTTGGAAATGGGTTTTCCACCATCTGGATTATATGACTTGATTTCAAGATTTTCAGACTTAACAGAGAGAGAGAGAGATGAGAGAGACCTTCTGAATGAAAGGAACAGAGACACAGTCAGCTGCGGGATCATCTTTCACATTCAAAGAAACACTGTGGTGTCCATTGCTTGATCCTGAACTTTGAGCCATGATTGGTGGATAAAGAAGCAAGCAGAGAATTGAGAATCAGAGGAAAGAAACTTGCCAAAACCCAGATGGAGAGTTGCAATATATAGAATCCCAAAAGGCCAAAATGGTGAGAGAGAGAGAGAGAGAGAGGGGAGTGATCAATGAAGATTTGTTTCCTTGTGGTTATGGAGGTTACTGAGAATTGCGATGAAAGAAGCTGGGAAAGAAGAGGAAGTGATAAAATTCACCATTTAACATTGCTTTACTGGATATACAGAGAGATATGAATGGCTTTCTAATCAAAATTACCAATTTTGCCACCCCCCTTACCTGCCCCTTCAAAGGACTTGGGGGCACTTTGGACCCAATTTTTACTTGGTTTTAGTATGGGGCAATCTGATTCTTTAAAAAGGAAATCTTTTTTGAAGTTTCCAAATTCAAAGCTGTCAAATGAAGAAGAATGTTGTTTCATTGGATATGGTTTAAAAGTGGATAAAACCACGAAGTTCTATTTTTAAGCTATAAGATAAATGTTTTCTAACTTTGGAGGGTTTAATAAGTTGGATTTGGTAGGAAACAATGCTAGCTTGAAATAAAGAGGAATGAACGGTCTGGTTTTGAAGAATTGTATGCAGTTAAATTCTTTTACAGGTCATCACTTTGGATCCTATATCAACAAATTCACCCGTGCCCAAATGGCGCATTTTCAAAATATTTTAAAAGTAAGTAATTTCTTTTCTTGGTTTCACAAAATTTCCTCCGAGTTGTTACGTCTTGGGAAGATTGATGTAATTTCACCTTTTGCTCATGTGGCTTAATGATATTTCTCTTTTTTTTTTTAAAGTAAGATGAGTTATCGATTTTCAATGGTGATAAATACTCACTGCGAACAGTGGAGATTCAAATTCATAATCTTTTGGATATAAGTGTCTTAATTAATCAGTTGAGCTATATTCAAACTGACATTTTTTTCATCGTTTTTTTTTAGTTTTAGTTCGAATACTTTATTATCTGTAGTTTGTACTCACATTTTTCAATGATTGGCTTATACGTGAGGTGGGATTCGAACTTCGAACTCACAACCAAAGGTTGGAGATTTGTGTATCGCCTATGCTCGCTTTGTCACCTCAATAGAAATCTTTTAACGTTACATTATTGTTTGATTAATTTTATAAGCGTGGAGTATATAAAATAATGATCACATTTGTAACGTTTTCTTTTTCCTCATTTTTTGTTTTTTCTTTTTCCAAAATAATTATCTCTGGTAAATATTTTTTGTTTATTGTCTTTTTAAAGAAAAAATGACAAAAAAAACATTTTTTAAAAACTATTTCCTTTCTTGTTCTCTAAAATTTTATATAAAAGTTAAAATTTCAAATTTAATATTCAAAATTCTCATGTTATACTTATTTTTTTTTATATTCATTATGCATCCCCTATGTATAAATGATATAATAATGTTTTTATCTCTCCTTCAAGAAAATTGGAAACTAAAAATAGAAACAAAAAAACAAAAAAATTGATTTTATTTTTTAATTTTCTACCTAATTTTAAAAACGTTTCTGGAAGATGAGAAACAAGAAATAAAAACAACTCCAAATTGAAAAAAAAAAAAAATCAAATAACCACTACTTAGATATACCTTGTGCATTGATGAACAGGATTCATGTGAACAAGTTCGACAGCCATCAAAGTAATTTGAACTTATCCCTTATCCTAATCCAGAGATGTGGGATTCTTAGAGTCCCAACACCAATGAAGTTCATGTGTGAAATCAAATACTTGTTTTATTTCAAAAGTAAAACCAAAAACAATTTGGTATTCGGAAAAACATGCAAGTTTCTCCTCGCACTCTAAGCCATCTAACTCTATTTCTACACTAAATTTTGAAGTACAAGAAAGAAAAAAAAGGCATTTTGCCATAACCCCTGCTTTTCAAGGTGAGGCGCTACGACCCTGTCCTTTGAGAAAAGAGGCACTTTTAGTGATCTCTCGTAGAGGCTTGTCTGTAAATCTGATGGTATTGTACACCAAAGCACCTGAAATTGCTCCTAAAATTGGAGCTACCATGTATATCCACAACCCTTTGAACTGTTTTGACACCAAAGCTGGCCCCAAACTTCTCGCTGGATTCATTGATGCTCCTGTAATTGGCCTGAAAAAAACACCATTCACAAATAAATACATACCAAATACAAATGGTTGGTTCTACTTTCAAAATCCTTGCAAGATATCATAATTTAATACCCTGCAAACATGACGTTGAGAAGCACTGTGGCGCCGACGGCAAGTCCAGCAAGCTCACCGATCTGTAAGATCAAGGAAGGCAAGGCAAATCAGTGATTGACTAAACAGAGAAAGTTTGAAGCTTTGAAGCTTTGAAGATGAGGAACTACTAACGGCTCTATTGTCAGTGGCAACACCAGACACCACGAACATGAGGTAAAATGTGATTATGAATTCAACCACAAAGGTCTGAAGATATGAGTCACTTGGGAGAGTCCCTGAAAAGTGGTCTTGTGTTCCATTAAATATTAGCCTCAGTGTCCCACTTGCTAGTGTTGATCCAAGAACTTGTGCTACCACATACGCTGGCACCTGCAACAAACAAATTTCGATTAGCACACCCCTTTTTGTCTTGTTGGTGAAAAACAAACCAGATTTGACAGAAAAGGCTAGCACAAGAATCTCCCTACCTAACCTCCCTAGAATTCTCACCCAAGTGGGGAAATTTTTGGGTTTCTTGTTTTGGGGTTCAAGAAATTTACCAAACGAAACCAAGAAAAAAGAGTTGGTTTACCTGTTTCCATGGAAATCTCTTGGTGATGGCGAAGGCTATGGTGACAGCAGGATTGAAATGGGCACCGGAGATGTGGCCAACGGAATACACCATCACCATTACAACCAAACCCCACGTGATTGAAATCCCTGGGAAAGTGATGACTCCATTTTTGCTCAAATTCACCACCACTGATGCCCCGCCGGCAAATATCAAGAAATATGTGCCTACCACTTCTGCAATCAACTGTAGTTTCCACCACCAAGAACAAAAATTTCAGCCATTCAATCACAAATCCAGTTAACTTAACCAGAGCTTGAAAATGGTTTTTCGTTTTCCATCAAAAACAGAGAGAGAGAGAGAGAGAGAGAGAGGAAAGACCTTCTGAATGAAAGGAACAGATATGCAATCGGCTGATTCTGCGTTGGTCACGGCTGTGGAATCATCCTTGATGTTCAAAGAAACAGCGTGGTGTCCATTGCTTGATCCTGAAATCTCAGCCATGATTGATGAAGCAGAGAAGTGGGATTCAAACAAAGTGGCAGATTTCTTAAGATTAAGCTCTGATTTTTGTTCTTTCCCAGGATTGTTCCAAAACCCAGATAAAACAGGTGCAATTTATAGAACCCCAAAAGTTAGAAATGGGAACAGGGAGAGAGGGAGAGAGAAGATTGACCAATTTACGTTTGTTTTCTGGTGGATATGGGGGTTACTTTAGTATTATATTGCAATCACTTTGACATTGTAGATATCGTTGAAAATTGTGATGTAATAAGTTGAGAGAGAGAAATTGAAATTCACAGTTGAACGCTGCTTCGATCCAACCACCCGCCGGATATACAGAGGGAGAGAAATGAATGCATTTCTGATCAAATTTACCCATTTTATCTCAATAACTTGGGAGCACTTTGAACTCAAAATCTTTGCTGAAATTTTTGGGTTTTTTTTTGGTGGAAGTGTCAAAATTCAACGCTGTCAAATTGGAACAAGGTTATTTCACTGGATATGGATAACAGGATTGACCATAAAAAATCCCATTTTTAAGAGACATGCATATTAATATTAATATTTTCTAATTTCGGTTTAAGTTTAATCATCTGGATTTGGTAAGCGGCAACTCAGTATCTAGGTATAAACAGTATGGTTTTTAAGTTTATGTTGGAAAATGGAAGTGGTTAATACTCCGAAAAACTTAATATATCTTAAGATAATTTTGAATAATTACTCTCCTTTTTAATGTCGGTGATTAAATTTGATTCAATCATTGTCCAACTGGGTTAATTGAAATTTTTTTTTAATTTTTAAATACACGTATTATCGGCTTATTTAAGAATTTAATCTTGTAAAAATTACTTCAAACAGTTAAATTTATTTTCTTTGTTCGTCTAAATTTTAAAACAATTTTCTAAAAAGTCAAATATAAATAAGTAAAATAAGTCTTAATTCTCTACCTACAATTTTTCTCACTACCTTCTTTATAAATACATTAATTCACTCACTTCTTTCTATACCCACATTTTATAATTTTAATGAGTTAATATTAATCATAACAACTTATTCTCTAAAAATTGTTTGAAAGTAAAAGTCATAAAAGAAAGTATTGAATAAAATAGAATTAAAATAGATATATACATATAAAATTTTATTGACGGTCTCGACATTCTTGTGCATCTCCTTGCGACTTGGATGCGTCACTAGATCAGGATCATTCGCATCTTGTTGGTATTAAGGAGTTGCTATCAATTCTTCTAAGTCATTTTTAATCGTGTTTCTATTATCTCACTTTTTCATCCGGGCGTGGTGTTGGTAAATTGAAAATTTTGAGTTAATATAACTCTGATAAACTCGAATTTGAATCGTTCAAATCGAAGAATTTTTTAACGACCCGTAATTTATGCAACTTAAAGTAGTAAAGAGTTCTGAAAGAAAATTTTGGTGCGTCTTGACAAACCCATGTGTTTTGTGGAGTTATTTTCCCATTCCTTTTGGGCATTCAACCGTCAGTGGGTGAGTTTGATGTTCAGTTGGGGTAGGCCTAAAGCTAAATTAATAGCACGTGGGACCATGTTTGGACAAAGGTTATATGGCTTTTAATTTTATGGGCACATTTCCAAATTAAATTAAAAACAAATTATAATTTAAATATATTATCAAATACAACGAATGGTATTCATATTCAATATGAATGACTTCACACTTTGTCATTCATTACGTGGTTTAATTTTATGTATATAGACATTATAATCTTGTTTCTTGTTCATTTCTACAGCGCACAATGGAAAATTTTCAGTCCCAATATCTTTTGCTGGGTTATATAATAATTATATGCATAGTTGAGCTCTAATGATTGTAATTATTGGACTTTTGGACTTTTGATTTTCTGAGGGATACTACCTAATCGAAGTTTAATCCTACAATTAATGGTTTTAATTAGCTCAATAAATGGAGCGCTTGTGTATACGACAAAATAAGTTCAATTATGAACCATCTAAATATAACTCTACTGATTAAGATATATATCTTTGTTAAAAAAGTCGTGGATTCAAATCTCCACACCCACATGCCGTTGTACTAAAAAAAAGTTCAATTATGTGTAATTAATATATTAGTAACATTCTCCACGTGCAAATATATCAAAGAAAAAAAACCAATCCAAATTTATTTATAAAAAAAAAAAGTTAAAATAATCTTAGTTTATCACCAACAGAGGAAGAACGTAAATGGGTGATATACGATGGTAAAAAGAAAATTATGTAAAAAATTTTAAATTGGCATGTGAAACATAAAAAAACAAAAAAAATTGTTATATTTGTCAAATAATAATAAATTGGTAAGTGAGACACTTAAACTAACTTTTCTTGTTATTTATTTCTAGTTTTATTGATAAACTTAAACATTTTACCATTGTTTATATTCCTTGTTTTTCATTCGTTTTTATAAAGGTTCTCAAAATTGCCCATTAAAAAAAAAGTTCCCAAAATTATATAAAATTTTGAAAATAAAAAGAGGATTAATTTTGTAACATTCTTATTTCTTGTTTATAGTTTTATCGAGAAACTTAAGCCTTTGTCAATTATTTATGTTTCTTTTTTTTCTTCATTTTTTTAGAAACATTCTCTTAATTGTATAGAAACTGAAACAAAAAAATAAGGTCAATTTGGTAAAGTTTTCGTTTTTGTTTATATTTCTTTATTTTTAATAAAGAAAAATTTAATTTGCATGGCTCCAACACCTCGTGACCAAATAATATTTATATTTATGTTTTGCAATAAATTAGAAATGAAAACAAAAAACAAGAAACTTGCATTCATCGTTTTTAAAATTTCTATATAATTTTGAGAATGTTTCCAACAAATGAGAAACAAAAAACATAATTAGTGGAAAAATGATTAGGTTTCTTAATAAAATTTAGAAATAAAAAACAAAACATTTTTAACTTTTTATTTTTATTCTCATTTTCAGTGAAATAAAATTTTGTCTTTTAAAATGTAATTATTTTTTTATTAAAAAAAATAAGAAAGGAGGAAAAAAAAAACAGCCCTAGTCTTAGAGTGAAAATTGGTGCAAATTTTGAATTAATTGATGAAGGAAAGTGCAGTCAATCATGAGTCATGACCCAAATTTCCAACCTCATCTTAAAGAACAGTTTAAGTTATGTTAAATTAGAAAAAGGAATTACCATTTTCAATGCGCATGCAAAATCCAACCTCCCATTATTTCACACTCCAATCCCACAATCACCATATCGGAGAATTTGGAAATTTGGAAATTTGGAATGTGTAGTTTATAATTTATTAATCAAAACTGATTAATAAATTATACATACATTTTTCAAAATAAACTCATTACTAATTATTTCACATTCCATAAGTGACATTAAGTATTCCAAATATTTTATGATATGTAAGTGTAACCTTTACTTTTGATTTCTTTTAAATTAATTAAAGGCACTTTTTTAAATTTGAAAAGAATCTCCAAAACCTTATTCTCAATATCAGAAAATATATATATTTAAAAATTATTTTCATTACTATACTTTTTTAGGTTTAAATCCTGTAATTTTAATCGTGTAATTTAAAAAAGTGACAAATTTTAACAAAAAATTCATTCACAATGGACACAAATTTATAGCTACACTGCAAAAAAATTAAGTAAGTAAAAAGTCAGGTTAAAATACTATTTTGGTCTGTGTACTTTTCGCTTTGGTTTATTTTGGTACCTTGTAGTTTTAAAATGTTCGTTTTGATCTCTGTACTTTTAATAAGAAGTTTACTAATAGAGACTAAAATGATCATTTTTTAAAAGTACTGGACAAAAATGAACATTTTCAAAGTTTAAAAACTAAAATAAACTAAAGTATAAGTATCAAAATGAACATTTTCAAAATACGGGGACTAAAATGAATCATAGTAGAAAGTACAGGGATCAAAATAATATTTTAACCATAAAATTATGATTAAAAAAAGTTTGAAAGTACAGAAAACACGAAATTGATATTTTGAAAGTACAGCTAAGATACCAAAAAATTAAGATCAAATCAGCATGTCAAATATTAGACTTGTCAAGATACTTGTGATTGCTTTAGCGGTGAGGAATCTACTAATTTTTTCATAAATATGATGCTGTTCACATGGAATTTTTCTCAACTTTAGTTACGAGAAAAGTTAAAATATGACTTTTTTTTTTTTTTTTTCCGTAGTGGAAGACCTGCTTTGATGGGGTTCCCATGATTCATGGAGATCTCCTATTTGGTTTTTCCTCCAATTAAAGTAATGGAAACAAATAAATAATTCAAAATTGTGGTCTCAAATGGCAGGCAAAGACTTATCTTCCTACATTTATGTATTCCTCTTCCAAAATTTATGTAATTTACTTATTCATCAACTTTTTTTTTTTCTTGTTTTGAGTAAACATAAATTCTTCAACTGAATGTATGCCAAAATTGTCTAGCAATTAATGAATATTAATGTTGAGGATAGAATTTCAACCGATTCATTATTAGAAATACTCCCACGTCAACAAATCAAATTAATTCAATTTAACATAATTCAAACCATTAAAACATAAAATAATTTTCTACGAGGTTAGAGATTCAAATCACTAATAGGATGAATTAAATAATAATAATAATGATGAAGGATAATGAATAAATCAAATTAAATTATATATATTTTTTCTCTATTTCAAACATAAAAAATTTTCGACTACATCCCTTTATTTAAATTATGTTTCCTTTCGTCTATGTCATAAGTTTTATCTAAAAATTAATGGGATGAATATATATATTTTTTATATCCATGAGTATTCGGACTAGTTTACGTGCATCTCGATTGGACAGCCTACGACATTTGGTGCCCGAAATTACTAATTCCTAAAAATTCCTAAGATAGGTGACCATCATGGGGTTTGAACTAGCCTCTTTGGATGAATTAGAAATTGATATATAAGATATTAGCTAAGGTTAGTAAATTAGAGGGAATAAGTTGGAAAATAAGTTGAAACTAAGTTGGGTTAATTTTAGCTTTAATGAAACAAAACAGGTATAGTTAATTGATAAAATCAATATTATTTGATTTTGTAGAAAGAAGTGGATTGGAAGCATGAAATGATTATTTTAAAATATAAGATAATGGTCGTATAAAATATTTTTTGAAAAAGAAATTGTCTCCAAATAGATGAATGAAATGAGATTGAAGAGATTTTTCTGGAAGAGTGAAATAACAATTCCCAATTTCGGGGTGGACTCATACTTTGAAATTTTTTTTTATTATTTATTTTGTTCAAAGGTCGAATAAAATTACAAAAAAATAATAAAAAAAAAGGATGTAAGCTTGAGGTAAGGCTCAACAAAAAGATTATAAATAAATCAAAGCCAAAAGAAACAAAAAACAAAAACAACAAATCACATCCTTGGGTAAAGCTAATCCAAAATCAACACCATTTCAAAAAAACAATATTTTCCTCTCTCTCCCTCCAGTTTCTTTATTCTTTGAAGTAAAAATGCTCTAAATCAATTAAAGTTGGTTGATTTTTAATGATATATTTTGTTAATTGAGAGGAGTGATTCAGGTATTTATTAAAGTTAAAAAAAGGTTAAATTATATTTTTAATATTTATATTTTAACTTTAATTTCAATTTAGTCATTTTCTTTAATTTTTATTAATTAGAAAACACCACTTGGACTACATTGGATATTGGATTCTAGTAAGCTATTACACTCAACAATCCTCTGAATAAGAGGATATTTCAAAAAAAAAAAAAACAAAAGAGAAATAGGAATCTAAGTTTAAATCGATTTGATATCTCTTTATCAATTATTCGATCTCCATCCTAAGAAGCTTTGAAACCTTGAAATTTCAATTAAGCTCTTTATGTCTTTAACAATTTGACTATTATATCTATAATTTGCTAAAAGATTTCCACATCTAAGAAGTAAAGATAAAAAAAAAAAAAAAAACCGAATTTAGGTAACCTTGAAGTAAATAATAATATATATACGCACACACAATAATGTCTTAGTCTTAGAAGTTAATCCAAATTCATGCTCTACAACAGTTTTGATTGCTAACATTAAGTTAGATGTTTCAGTCTCTCCCCTACGTTATTAACTACATAAAAAGATGATAATTACATTTTGTTACTCCAGTAATCATAGAAGGAGGAACCGGATTATTGAGTAATAAATGTCTTATTTATTTAACCACGCAGTATCAATCTAAATTGTTTTTTTTTTTCCTCCAAGTACAAATTACAATGTAGGGTTAAATACTTGACCGGCTGAGATATATTTTGGTACCAATTCAATACTCCCAAAAGATTTTTACGAATATTTTAGAGGTACTTCCAAACACTGACTTTGTTCTCAATTGGTTGCCCAGGTACTTGGGAATGGTGCCTGCTTTTGGCTTCGGATGCTATAAAAGGCATTTGGGAATGGTGTGCGATTCAGCAAGAAAAAACAATGCCACCATTAGATGCCAACTGAAGCTCTGGTTTGGTTTCTAACGTATGAGGACTTCAACTGAACCTCTGGTTAAAGCTCTCCTCAATAGTCCCACTACCATCAAATCCAGATCCCAGGCTCAACAACTCCACGCCCAAGTCCTCAAACTTCAACCTTCTTCTCTTTCCAATCTCTCTCTCCTTCTCTCCCTCTACTCCCACATTAATCTTCTCGATGATTCACTCCGTCTTTTCAACACCCTTCACTTCCCTCCACCTCTCGCTTGGAAATCTATCATCCGTTGCTACACTGCTCATGGCTTTCCTCATCAGTCCTTGGCTTCTTTTATTGGAATGCTGGCTTCTGGGCAATATCCAGATCACAATGTCTTTCCTTCTGTTCTTAAATCTTGTGCATTGCTTATGGATTTGAAGTTGGGGGAGTCCGTTCATGGGTACATCGTTAGGATTGGTTTGGATTTTGATTTGTATACTGGCAATGCGTTGATGAATATGTATTCCAGACTGCGGTTTCTGCAGGGAATTGGGAAGCAGAGACTTGCTGCGGGTGAGGTGTTCGATGAAATGTCTGAACGGACACAAAGTGGTAGAAATGGGTCTGGCTTCCTTGGTAACGAGGGGAGAAACGTGAGTTGCATCGAAGCATTTCATAGTGATGATTCTTGCGGAAACAGGGAGTTTGAATCACAAGTTGTTGATATCAATCAGAAGGTCGAATTAGACCTCAACCAGAGAAATGAATATAGCGAATTGGAAGCCTGTAATATTGAGGAAACCAAGGATGTTTCTCATTCGAAAGGGCGCCAAAGTGAGGATAGTGTTAGAAAGATCTTCGAGATGATGCCTGAAAGGGATCTTGTCTCGTGGAACACCATAATTGCAGGAAATGCTCGGAATGGTCTACATGAAGAAACTTTAACGATGGTTAGAGAGATGGGTGATGCTAATTTGAAGCCTGATTCATTCACTTTGTCTAGTGTGCTTCCTCTTATTGCAGAGTATGTAGATATTAATAAGGGGAAAGAGATACATGGATGTGCCATAAGACAGGGTCTTGATGCAGACATTTTCGTGGCAAGCAGCTTAATTGATATGTACGCAAAGTGCACCCGAGTAGTGGATTCATCTCGGGTATTTAATCTCTTGGCTAAACGAGATGGGATCTCATGGAATTCTATCATTGCAGGGTGTGTGCAGAATGGCCTATTTGATGAAGGTCTGAGATTTTTCCGCCAAATGTTGGTAGCTAAAATCAAGCCCAAGAGCTATTCCTTCTCAAGTATTATGCCAGCTTGTGCTCACTTGACAACATTGCACCTAGGGAAGCAGCTCCATGGATACATCATAAGGAATGGCTTTGATGACAACATATTTATAGCAAGTTCACTAATCGACATGTATGCGAAATGTGGGAACGTTAGGATGGCCAGGCAGGTCTTTGGTAGGATGAGATTACGAGACATGGTATCATGGACTGCCATGATTATGGGATGTGCTTTACACGGGCATGCGCTGGATGCTATTGACTTATTTGAACAAATGGAAACAGAAGGAATAAAGCCCAATTATGTGGCCTTCATGGCTGTATTAACTGCCTGTAGCCATGCCGGATTAGTTGATGAAGCTTGGAAATACTTCAATAGCATGACACTGGAGTTCAGGATTTCTCCAGGTGTGGAACACTACGCTGCTGTTTCGGACCTCCTTGGACGAGCTGGAAGGCTGGAGGAAGCTTATGACTTCATCTCTGGGATGCAAATGGGACAAACTGCGAGCATATGGTCTACTCTGCTGTCTGCTTGTCGAGTTCACAAAAACGTTGACATGGCCGAAAAGGTTGCCAAAAGGATTCTTGAAATTGATCCCAAGAACACCGGAACTTATGTGTTATTAGCAAACATATATTCTGCTGCCAAGAGATGGAAAGATGCCGCGAAATGGAGAGCCTCACTGAGGCACACGGGCGTGAGAAAGACACCAGCCTGCAGCTGGATTGAAGTTAAAAACAAGGTACATGCGTTCATGGCCGGTGACAAATCCCATCCATATTATGAGAAAATAAGAGAAGCCATGGAAGTTCTAATGGAGTTGATGGAAAAAGAGGGTTATGTGCCGGATACAAGTGAGGTTTATCATGATGTGGAAGAGGAACAAAAGAGGACTTTGCTTTACAGCCACAGTGAGAGGCTTGCCATAGTGTTTGGTATCATCAACACGCCAACCGGGACGACGATTCGTGTCACAAAGAACCTCCGTGTGTGTACAGATTGTCACACTGCAACAAAGTTCATTTCAAAGATAGTTGGGAGGGACATTGTTGTGAGGGATAACAGTCGATTTCACCATTTCAGAAATGGAATATGCTCTTGTGGAGATTTCTGGTAACAGAACAGTGAGGAGATTTTGTGATATGTATAATTTAATATAAGTTGGAAGTTTCTCAAGGAGCACAGTGTAGGGGAAAACATCAAACACCTTGCTTTTGGAAATGCCTCCAATCTAACTTCTGAGGAAGACTTGGAATTTCTTTCGTACATAACAAGGAACTTCCGATCCTCTTACACATTCTTTCTGTTCCGTGCTTGAATTGCCCCAGCAGGTGTGAAAAGAATACAAACACGATCGACATGTCCTTTTTAAAATTATTATAATATTTTTACCTATTTTGACATTTACATTCAAATTAAAATAATTTTTAGTTTATGATATTTACATTTAAGAAACAATACGAAAAAGGTGATTAAATATGGAATAATCAAAAGGAAGTACATGTTTTTTTGAACACATGTAAACCAAATAAGCATTTATTTCGATGACTCAATACCTTATATAAAAAAATAATAAATAGCCAATCTAAATGTAATTGAACGGGTTAAAATATTTATCTCAAACTAATAAGATGGTAAGTTCGAATTCCCACCTAAAAAATAATGATAATAAATAGTTGCGTTGCTGCATAGAAAAAGTATAAATAAATTTAATTTTTATTATTTACCACTCTCAACATATTTCTGTGTTTGGGGAACGAAATTGTTAGAAGGTTGGATTTGGATCTCTTTCTTTTTCTTTTATTTTCTCCTTCATTCTTTTACTTTTTTTTTCAATGGAAACCTAATTGCAGCCGTTCGCGAGTGAAATTGATATTTGGATCTTGCAGGATCTTTCGCTCGCTCATCTTCTCTGCTTCGTCGCTTCTATCGCAACTACCTCGAAAGCGAAAATGCAGGTACGAACTGCAGACGAAACCTCTTATTTGTTGTTTCCTTTCCTATACTTTTTCATCGCCAATTTTCGGTTGTGTGTTCTTACTAGAGCAGTAATTGTTTCCTTTTTTCAATTTCCGCTTATTCAACCCTAGGGAGACGATTTTATAAGTTATTTTTTCCTTGTACTTGTTGCTCAACCAATTCGTTTAGTTGATTGGAGGCTTTTCTCTGATGTGATATTCCTGAATCCAGTATTTGTGGGATATGAGGAATTTGATACTGTTTCTCCGTGTCCGTGGAATTAATTCTCCACTTAGCTCACGAAGGAAATGAAAAAAGATATACACCTTTATTAAGGGTTAATTTATTTTCAGTTGCTATGTGAATCCGAATCATCTCATTGCTCCGGATGAAGTGAATAACAAAGAACTATAACGATTTTATATTAAGTCCTTAATTTCTTTATTAATTTTCCCATTCTATTCAGTTGTTTATTTGTGTCATATGCGGATGTCAAACCTCTTAATTAATAATTCGTCTTTCAAATTTCAGTTTTGATTTTGGATACCTGTCATTGCTTGAGGTTGCTTTAGATGGACAGGGCGCTGATATTGATTTCTCATATTCGATGCAGGCCAGCGATAGATTTAACATCAATTCCCAGCTTGAGCACCTTCAGGCTAAATATGTGGGAACTGGGCATGCTGACTTAAATAGATTGTTAGTTTTCTTATTCCTTCCGAGTCTTGATCTTATATTGCTTTGCATACTAGTTTTCAAGTCTCACTTCACATTCTGTGTGTACAGTGAATGGGCCGTCAATATTCAGCGTGATAGCTATGCATCTTATGTTGGACATTACCCCATCCTAGCATACTTTGCTATATCAGAAAATGAATCTATTGGGAGGGAACGCTACAACTTTATGCAGGTTGATATGTTTTTTTTCATTTATTTTTATTTTTTCTATTTGTATCTTTACTAGTGAGTTGCTGTCACAACCCGCCTCAGATTACCCCACTGTACCCTAAGACAGATCATGCTGATGGTAGATCCCAACTATACTATGGAACCCACTGCCATTCTCCCCGATCTTGCATTTAACTCCCAAAACTTACCCAACTAGCTCTACTAACTGGCTGTAATGGGCTGTCGAATGAGATCATATATTTTGAAGTCTAAACATTTATTTTCAAGTTTGTTTTATCCAAATTTATTACGAAATTTGTCGAAATTTTTATGATTATCTTTCAGTCAAAGTTGTACTATCCACAATTTGATTTCTAAAAATTAGTTCCATTCGTGTTAGTTGGACAACGGGTTCCAAACCTTAGTTGGTGTCTATTGTCGGCACATCACACCCTAGGTTGGATAGGGGGTGATCTAGAGCGGGTCGTGTGAGTGCCCTTTGCAGGTTGCTTTTTTGTTTAAGCTAATCCTATCTGGTGGTTTCTGCGTAAAATTGTTCTTATCTCTGAAAGTATCGATTATTACCTTCTGATGCACCATGTTAACTTGCCTGTGCCTTCCACCCATGAATATGAGTTTTAAACCCTATTTGTTTCTTATGTAAATGTTCGTTTCATTCTTTTCTATTTTTTGTTTTTCATCCCATCTATATGGATTGTTATCTTCGCCTGAACAGTGATTCAAGTGAATTCACTCATATTGCTTGAGTTTTCTCATGAACAGTGCTGTAATATATGTTGCTTGAGTTTCAAAGTGTGGAATCATACACATCACGTAACTAGCGGTCCTTTTCTTAACAAGGGATGGCTAAATTTCATTGTATTTCCTCCTCGATTTCATATAGGACATAATTAAATGCACAGTGGTTGTTTTTCTTGACATTTTTTTTCCTGTCTGCAGAAAATGCTTTTACCCTGTGGCCTTCCTCCAGAAAGGGAAGATGATTGAATTGTTATTAACAAGTTGTAGTCAAAGATTGCAAACGACAGATCTTTGTTGGGTTGATGAGTTTCTCCTTTCTGAACCAACTGTGTTTGGTTAAGAGATGGTAGGAAGTGTGAATTATTTTCTCATGTAATGTTCTGGTCAAAGTAAGAATTTGTTTCCACTTTTCCAGGACACATGAAAGTTAGTGAACTTGTGTACTTATACTATTTCTCGTATTCCTGGCCCTTTTTGCCGTTCAAAATCACGGATAAACTCAAAAACTTAAATTGGTAGACTTCGATAATTTTAATCTTTTATAGATGGCTTAACAATCTTGAAGAGCAGGAACTACCAGCTAAAACTGTTATTACTTTGAATTTAAGATTTACTTTTTTTTTTCTTTGACAATTATTGACTGCGTAACTATGAAACCATAAGTATCAAGTATTTCATTGGAAAAAACAATCAAATGAAAATTTTTGTTAAAAGAAGGTTAAACAAAAAGTTCGATTATTCAATCTTTTAGAATTATGTTGTATTTTAAAACAAGCTCGTGTCTATGTTTGTAAACTTTAATTCTGTATCAATATGTCTGTCACTAAACTTCACATCTAGCGCTTGTACAGTCAAATACCTAAAATTGTTTTAAACAATTCATATAATCAGGTGTATCTTATTGATATGAGAAAAATGTTCCCAATGTAGTTTACATCAAAGTCATACTTTCTAGTCAGTTAAACAAATTCAAATTCAAACTTGAAAAAAAAAAATCCCTAACAAAAAAGTAAATCAAATCCTACTAATTCAAGCTTG
>NW_019104508.1:604494-649506 GCF_001995035.1 Momordica charantia
ATATATATATATATATATATATTTTTTTTTTTTTCAAACTTGTTCCTTCATTAAACATTTAGTTGTTGTACAAAAAAAATATTAATCATGAATTAAGTTTTTCGGACAGAAAAACAATGTTTACATAATTTCATGCAAAAGTACATAAATTAAAATTTCATACACAAAATTATGGTTCAAATTTTTATAGAGGACAATTCTCTCTCCAATAGAATTCCATTTTCAAGTCATCTAAAACTGGCATGACTTTTGATTTATTTTCAAAACACAACAAAAACCAAGATTAGAAAAAACTAAACCAAAATCTAGGTGTGTGGATCGATTCGAACTAATTTAACGAAAAATAATTAGCTACCCTTTTATTTGAAGATAATAAAATTGAGATTAGTTGTCCTGTCTTTTCAATAAAGAAAAAATATTATTGTACTGTTAAAATGAATATTGTCTAGTCAGCTTTCCCCTAAGTTTTCCTTTTTTGTTATTTTTCTCTGGAATTCTATAAGCTGAGGCAGTAGGCAACTCCACAGCCACATCCGCCGCAGCAACACATCGTTTATGGTTTGCTTGTTTTTTCAACAAAGTCGTTTATTTATGACAATTATTGGACCAACGTTTCAATTTTTTACTCAAACTTTAATGATAATTATTTGTACCATGCCCCCATTTGCTTCAATTTATTGTCCTTTACTGTCTGTAGCAGCAATCTTTTAACGTTTTGGCAACTCTGGCAGCCAAATCCCCAACTTGGCTCCAATTTCTTCACTGAGGATTGCCAGGTTTTAAATATTTGACACTGTTTATAGCCAGATGGTCTGTTCAATTGGACCCCAGATGCCATATTCTACAATGGGATTGAAACAGCAGCTTTCTCTTCTTCAATTACAAAAACTCAGAACTTTGCTTCTTAAGGAAATGGAAAGGGTTTCTGAGTTTGTCTATTTCAAGACGATCCTGTCTTACACTCGTAGAACGGTTCACTTTCTGTAGCGTAGCTCTCTCGTTCCTCATATCAAGGACACAAAAAGATGAAATTCCGGAGTTACACTTCGAGACCAGGGACAATTTTAATTCATAAGCACAGGAAATAATGAGCATGGAGAAATGTAAAAGAAAAACAGTAATTCAACATTACATTTTTGGAGTTTATTAGAAAGAACAAGGGCTAGTAATGTTTATAAACTAAGATGTTTTCAACAGATAAAAGTTCTACATTTGTCTGTAACTGGCTAAACAAGTTGTTCATTACAAGGGAATTGCTTATGTAATTCAGAATCTAAAGAAGCCTGATTTAGATCGAACCATACTTGCCTAAATACCTTGATGATGAGATCATGATATTGATCGGAATTCAATGTGAGATAACAAGCCAACAGTTCTTCAAGCTCTTCTGCTTTACTGATCCTTCTCTCCATGATCATCTCAACCATCGAGTCTCGGAAGTCTTGCTGTGGGTCGAATGAAGATTTCACGACTGCAAAGCTCTCCAAGTCGGTCTCATCCTCTACCGTGCTCTCTCTTATCTTCTTCTTCATCTTTAACTTGGCTTTCTTCATATCTTCCAATGCTTTGATTTTGCAGATCTCAATTTTAGTGGCTGTTCTAGGAGAGTAAACTCTGATTTTTCTTCTGCCTTTTGGATTTTTCTCATTTGAGTCCTTCCTTAAGTACATTGATTTTCTCTGTCTCTCATATCTTGACTTCAATTCTTCAATCTTCAACCCTTTCATCCTTTCCCAGTCTGAATCAATTTCAATACCCAGCATGTCAAGTTCATCACTTTCCTCTGCCTTCATAGAAGAAAATACACAGTTTTCTTCTATAGTTCCTAAACCGAAACTTTTTGACTTGGTGGATTGAACATACTGATGCTTCCTTGAACTTTTCAATTTGGTTCTGTCTCTCCCACTTGTCCGAACTCCAGATTCTTCTTGCAGCTCCAACATTTTCTTTCCCACTGATTTTCCTGCTCTCTCCTTTGCTTTATCTATCTCGCTCTGTGGTTTAAACCCCTTCTTCTCCACCAGTTTTTTACCCAAATTCTTGAAGTTGCCATTTTCTCTGTGTCTGATCCTCGGAGTTCTTGATTCAATTTCATTCTCCCTTCGCAAAATCTTCTCTTGGGTTGGACCCTCTCTCCTCCTCCTTCTCCTTGTCATTCTCGAAACCATGTCCTCCAAATTCTGAATCTCCTCCTTTCCTTCAAATTCTGTACATTTTGATCTGCAGCTCCTACAACTTGTACGTGGAAGCTCATGCTCGTCCTCTGAGTTGTACCTCACCGACCTCAAAATCCCTCCACTCTTCCTGACATCAAAATCATCTTCTCCAAAGGATAGCTTCCAAAAATCACCATTATCTCTACAGAATTGACTGCGATTCCCATTTGCGTGATCTGGCGAGTCGGTCCGATTTGCAAAATCAGGTGATTGAAAGCAAGGAGAATTTCTCTTCTCAATTCCCTTTACTTTTCTGGGTCTGGCTTCTTGGTTGCTTTTCTTTTGCTTGAGCTTTGAGAGCCACGAAGCAGGCAAGATATTAGACATAAAAGAAGGCCTAGAGGAAGAAGAAGAAGAAGTGGAGGAAGAAGATGAAGGATTATGCGGTTTTCTCCTACCCCATTTCATAATTTCAACAGAGGAAGATAGGTTTCCGTTCAATTGGAACAAAAAAAAAAGGTTTCTTACGTTAGAAAAGTTTTTGGGCTATGGAACATCGAAGAAGAAAGTGATTCCGGAGAAGATAATGGCAGAGAGAAGATGGTAGCAGTTATTGAGACAGTTAAGCTGTTAAGTAGGAACGTGGGTTTCATATTGGTCTTTTTGCTATTTTTTTCAAAAGAAAGACCCGCCATAAATCCTGTGACCACTTGCTCACTTTTTATCACTTTGTGGATGGTTCTCAACCTAACAAAGAATTAGAAAGAAATTAGGAACAAAAGAACAAACATGGGGCAAAAATAAAAAAGAAAAAGAAAAAAAAAAGCCCATTTCTTTATTTTTTTCGGCTTGGCTAGAGCAAATAGGCTCTAATTTACAGAACGTACAAGAATCGGCTCTGTCATTATCACAAACACCTGTCGGACAGACACACCAGGGAGAAAAAATGGGGTTTCTTTACTACATTTAACGTCACATATCAAACATTCAACATGGAGAGGGCCTTGGTTCTAGTTTTGGGAATTCCTTGTCAAGCTTTAGTGATGGAATTTTATTGAGTTTCCTGTCTTTCTGCTTTATTGCTTTTTCCTTCGCTTCTAGATTTTCCGACTTTTGCCTTTAGTCAAAAGCCGAATGCAAGTGGTCCAGCAAGCTGACTGGGTAACCAAAGACCTGTAAATTTCCCATGGAGATCACAAACCTTTTTTGGGCCTAAAATGGACAGTGGCTCCATTGGACTCTGGGTTTCTCCTATCAAGAACAGTGATCTAGAATGTTTCTAATAGCTACTTTGAGTGGTTGGTGAGAGAGTTTCCAAATACATAAAGTTACTGTTCACAAATTTATAATGATAGAAGACAAATATCCATGTGTGGGCGCTTCCACATGAATGAATTTCCATCTGTTGGAGTGTACAAGTCTGGTTGTGTGGACAATATAATGGACGTGCATTTGTTGAAACTGTCCAACCTACGTTGCCTCAGAGGCTATATAGATGGAGAGACAGTTTGACCATTACTTTTCAGCTTCACCCAACAAGTGCTGTGAGCTTCTTGCAGATTATGTGTAGACAGCTTTTGAGAAAGTGAGTTTAGCAAATGAAGAGGAATGATTCAATTCAACTGTTTCATAATCATAACCTTGGTTCTAATTAGGCTGTTTCGCTTTATGGGTAACAGAATACAGCAAATAGAAATATAAACAACTAGCAAACAACAGATATTATGTTGGTGAGAAGAAGCATTTATGGAATAAGGCAAGTTTAGATGAAAAGGTAGTAGACAATTTCATATCAGTCTAAGTTGGAAGTTGGAAGTTGGAAGTTGGAACTTCTGGTGCCCACTCTTCCTCTGTTATTACTATTGTTATTATTATTTTATATTGTTAAAGAGTAAGGAAGTTATCTTAAATTCTACTATGAAAATTTTGAAAAATTGTTCTGGTTCACTGATTCTTTCCCCCTCACTTAACAGGAGAATGGAGTCATGATGTTTAAAGGCCTTCGACTTAGGGGAACTTCAACGGTCAGGAACTGTATAAAGCAGCAGAGAAGCTTTGTTTATATAGCTAAAAGCAGCAGTTTTCATGCATAGAAGGTACAAAATTGCAGCTTAATATTCCGCAAAGGAAAAAGTAAATATGAGTAAGTATGAACTACTTGCGTATTCTGTGAAAATGCCCTGGAAGAAAGCCTAACTTCCCCACGTTCTCCTGCATCATCATATTAATTGATTCCTGGAGATAAAAACATCTTCAGCATTCATTATGTTAAAGGGTAAGCTGGGGCACCAGTTTGACATGATGAGGAAAGCAGCCTCTCATCCAGAGGAAGATGGATTGAGAGTGAAACCTGCACTAAACTGTTAGGAGGGGACGAGGGCAAGAAAAGCTAGCTGTACATCAACAGAAGTATCTTTTTTACTTCATCTATCAATTCTCCAGACTCAAGCTCACTCCAAAGCTGATAATATGAAATTTACGTCAATAATTAGCTTTCTACGTGGACAGACAGTGTTGCCAGATCCAAATGTAGAAAGGAAAAATACGAGATTGACATCAACAATTAGATCTGTAACTCAGATGCATTACTACATCTAGATGCATAAAGGAAGAATCCACGAGGCCTCAGAAAGTAAGTTGGTAACCTATCAATCCTCCATGACCTCTTCTAATTGCAGAGGTGTCTGAAAAAGGTTGGAAGGGAAAATTCATGCATTCCCTAACAATTATTCAAGTGACACAGATTTTAGAAATAGAAGTCCTTAAACATTTGAATACAAATATCAGATACAAT
This sequence comes from Momordica charantia, assembly GCF_001995035.1. The sequence continues at coordinate 609,445 of NW_019104508.1, forward strand.
TTCAATGAAATCTGATGTCACTCTGTTAAATGCTTTCAAGATACTGATTACTGTGGAAGTGAAGTTAGAAGTGTATCGTAAATCTCAAAAGAACTAATCTTACAAGGCGGAAATTGAATTTGAGGGGGCAAAGATCAAGCAAATGAGGACTGCATTCTATAATCCTCTCCTATTTTTACCATGAAAAATTAATAGATTTCATAAAAATGAATTCACAGATAAAAATCAGCCTAGTAATCAACATGGGGCCAAAAAAAAAAAAAAAACTAAATACAACTAAAAGAAAAAACGAAGTTAATCAATCCCCAAAACAATTCTCCCTCTTCTTCCTTTCCGGCTGGAATTATTACCTTGCCAACTAAGCAGAGAGACATTTCCCACAGGAGACAAGTTTCAGCAATGACTGTGGCCTCCGAGTTCTAATTTTTAAACGTGAGAGCTGCACAGGAAATTGTCAATAAGTACATTTTTAACAGAAGCGACAGAAAATAGGCATTATTTGCTATTATTAATACCACATATTGACTGCAACTTATACACAGAACCAGAACCTGGGAATAACGGTCATGAAAGGCAAAAGGTCATGGGACTGTCCTAGCAATAAACAACAAATAGGACAACTGCATTGAGCATACGATTATAACCTCCTCAAAGAGAAACAAGGACTCTTGCTCAATTTTCTAAAATTTAGTCAAAATGTTGGGTTCTCAATATTGAAGCTAAATAACAGTAAAGTGACCAAAGTGATACAACATGCTTCATTATCATCAAACAGAAACCTTGTTTAACTATAAAATTACTAATCACACGGATGGAGAGATTAGCATAATTAGCTCATTTTCCTCTGAATGGTTTTGAAATACTTATTAACGGATCAGTTTTGACAATCAACCTGCTCAAGCCAAACTGAGTTATGTAAATAGTGATATATACGCATAAGAAAGACGCTGTCATATATGATGAATATAAAAAATAGTTAGAATTTCCAGGCCCAGACAAGAGAAAGTGGAAGATACTAGTATATAGAATACCCTCCATCATCCAACTATTACCAAACAACATCTGATGGATATTATTTTCCTCAATTTATCTTTTCCCTGAGAAAACATTGATGCTACTGTATGGCTTTGGAAATATGACAGTCAACACCAAAATTGCTCTAATATATTATCTCCATTAAGCAAGGACAAAACACAAGACCGCGAACAAAAAATCATGAAAATGGTTTCTTGAGATTTATGACAAACATTTGTATCGTTATGTGGCCTCACTCTACTATGATCAGTGCCTTGAAATAAGTAACAGAAATGAGAAATTGTAAAATGATGTCTTCCACCAAAGGAAATGAATGAAAGACATCCATCCTAGCAGAGTTAATATCCTATTCTATTGAGGAAAAAAATTGAGTTGTGCATTTTCTCAAAGAAACACTGTGATATCAAGACTGAAAAAATCCATTTATAAGTTCTATTAAATCTCTTTCTTGACCTACCTTTCTTCGAGTTACTCTAGATGCTTTCCAACATAACAAGCTTCTTGATTGTGGTTCAAGTCGCCTGCACAAAATGTTAAAAATAAGAAGAGAAGAAAGAAGTTTAGAAATTTGAAAGTCGATAAAATTTTGTGAAACATAAGGAAGCAAACCTTATCATCAAGGTCAATTAATAAAATCGGCTTCAAAAGAAATATAGAAACAAAAAATGGAAATATATTATGCTTAACAAAGAGAAACTCAGCACATGTAGAAACTAATTTCCATATCTTTGCAATTTTGAGTAATAAAAAGGCATCCACATTAGCTTCAATATAATCATATAAGCCACGCGGTGTATCCTTAACAGTTTTTCTTTTAACAAGATACGAACTTTTCATTGAAAGTATGAAAAGGAACAAAAATTGTTCAAAGATACAAACTCCCGAACGAGCGAGAGAGAAAAACTAAAAGAATCTGTATCCTTAACAGTTAACAGTTCTCTGTTGTACATAGGATTGGACTGTAGGAGCTTGTAAATTATAATGGCTAATATCACCCCTCTCTGAATTATTTAGAGGTCCCTTTTTGGTCATGTATATATTTCTGAACTTCATTATTCGAGTAAACTTATTTAGTGTGTGTCATGCAATTTCGTTTTCTATATTCAATGAATTATGCTCTTAAACCTATATAAATTTCGGTAACCTTTCATATCTTTTCCTGACATGAGAAATATTTTCTTTAACAGCCTATAATCTACCTCATGTTGCTAAGCGCACTGCTTTAGATGCATACACTCTAAACGAAATTTAAATATGTAGCCTTTTATAGGACTAAGCTCATGCAAGTAAAGCCACAGCCTATACAGTAAGGCCAGTTAGACATAAGCTTCATGAACAGGTTTTTTGAATGCTGAGATTGCAAAGTAAGAGGCTGTTTGAAAGACTTTTGTACATCTTTGCTTTCAAAATTATGATCAGATTACTCTTAAAAATTAATGTGATAGTAAAAACATTCATATCTATGATGTTAGAAGGAATAATAAATTTGTGATTTAAAATATGTCAACTATAACATAAAAAAATAAAACAAGAAAAAGGGTCTAATAAAAACACATTTTAAAGAACTTTTGTTCTATAAAATAGAAAACTGTTTTGATTTTCCAAAGAACCTCGAAAGCATGGGAGTTCTTTTTTTTTTTTTTTGCTTTGCCAAGAACCTAATATCATACTACAAGAAGAATTGAAACTTTGAGATTGCAATACGTACAAGTTCTCCTGCTCAAGTTTTTCAGCTATAGATACAGCTTTGCGTTTGGACCATCCACTTCGCTGTGAACATCCTTCTGCCTGCTGAATAACATGTGCCAGAGATACTTTGCTTCTCACAATACTTTGACTCTGACTTTGAGCTCCGCCTTCCCTTCTTTCTGAAATTGATGACATGGTAGAGTTCTTACGTGAGACTGATACTTCTCCTTGCGAACCTTCTAAATTCCTTTCATTTGATTCTCTTTTATCATTATAGGTTTCCCTTGGTGAAGCATCAATTTCGACAATTTCACCTCTTCCAACCTCACTGGAGCCATAGTGCAATAACTGAGCTTGAGGCTTATAACCATTAAAGTCCCTAATCTGCAATGAACCATTCTTGGAGGCAGGTAATGTAACCGACGAATGATTCCCAACTGTAGTCTCCCTTTTCAACTCACATCTAATTTCAATTATCACTGAGGACCCAAGAGCAGATTCAAATGCTTGTAAGATTTGCTCTCTCAACTTCTCTGCTTTTGATTTTGCATGATGTGAATTGAATATCAAGCGCACTGTTGGTGCTGCCAAAAGAAATATAGTAGATAATCAAAAGTCAAAACACTTGGCTACAGATGTTAGAATAACATTAAAAAAATTTAACACGCTTCCAAATACTAACATTAAAAAATTTTAACATGCTTCCAAATACTGACGGTAAAATTGACTTTTGAAAAATATAAATATTTTTTGATAAATGAAGTGAACCATTGGGGCATGAAAATGTGCAAACAGGATGCAACAAAATGTACCTGCACCAAAACTCACGGATGCAAGCTTCCCTTCTTGAATCAAAAATTCTTTAATACTATTTATCCGAATTTTTCCTAGCACCTCCAACCAAATTTCTTCAGTGTCTTTATGAGTTTTACCAGAAACCTGCTTTCCACTAGACTTGATTATATCATCAGAGCTTGCAATTGTCTGCTGAGGAGCCACGCCAACTCCAGTATGTTTTTTTCTGTCTAAACTAATGCCTTTGGCCACTCTATTGTCATATGAATCATAATGACCAGAAAACTTAACATCTGTTGACAATCCTTTCCCACTACCAGGTACTTCAACATGCTGGTCAGTGTTCCTTGATACACCCCTTCCATTCACATTATTCAAGGCTAAGGGACTGTGATTAAAGCTAGTGTCAGCAGAACTGGACAACATATACTGCTGATCAGGAGCAAGTTGAAGTAATGCAGCTGTAAGCCAGGTTAATTTATCATTAGACATTCTCAATTGCTTCTCAGCTTCAGATAGTGTTTTCAGAGCTTGACGTAGCTTTTCCATATCTTCTTTGGATACTAAAACGCAAAAGGAAAGTGCATCGTCAGTTTGATAGATGATAAAGACTTGAACTAGAAAAAATAATAATAATAATAATGTTGCTTGGGTTGTTGGCTTCGTAAGCAGACCGTCATCCTCTAGTGTGCAAGTTCAACTCCAATTGTGGTCATTTTAAAAAATAAAGACTTGAACTAGTTAATTAATTAATTGAAACCAATGAAAGGCAGCAAGAGATGGCGCAAAGTTCCAGATGTAAAAGCTTAACATAAGCAACACTAAATTTGAAAAAGAACCAAGAACCATAATGCATCGAAGGAAAGAAAAATGCTTCAATAATAAAGTTACAGGTGAACTGGATTAATGAAGGTCCTTCACATTTAAAATAGGAAAGCACATGAACCACCTAAATTTAATTTTACTCAAAACGAAGTCATCACAAATTATGTAAATGTTCTTTGACTTACATGGCTGACGTCGGAAAAACTTCCTCCGAGGCCTTTCTTTCTTGAAATCGTAACTACCAGCAAGAATATCGGTAATTACAGTTGCAATTTGTGACATCAAGGCCATTGGTTCCACACCACTTTCAATTATCAATCTCAAATTTTTCACAGTGTTTACTGTGTCTGCAGACAGAGCTAGGTCAAGAAGATCCACCAATTTTTCGTCAGAGATGAGCCCAACCTGGAAAGAAATTGGGTACGTAGAAATATAAGAATTTAAACAATAAGAACATTATTAAGACTGTAAGGCAACTAAACAATGATGATTAAAATTATAAGATGCGTGTTCCACGTGCACCATGTAGCAGATTCAAGTTTAAGAATTTAAACGATAAGAACATTATTAAGACTGTAAGGCAACTAAACAATGATGATTAAAATTATAAGCTGCGTGTTCCACGTGCACCATGTAGCAGATTCAAGTTTTTAATAAACCAGAATGAATATTCGTATGGGGTTCTTAAAAGCAAATATGAGGGTGAAAGAACACATTTAGGTTTGCATTCTTTTACAACAACAAACAAGTCAAGAACTAAAAAATAAAACAACTCAAGAATTACCAGCCCAAGATCACTTTCGCTCTCGCAAAAATTTCATTTCAAACTTCAAATTAGGCAGAAAATTTTCAATCACTAGTGTCAAGGCATGAAATAGTAGCCTCTGAAAAGTTTGAACCTAACTCTTGCACTCTTTGGAATTAAAATATATAACTCACCAATTCCTGAATTAGAGGAACAGAAATTCTCTGTCCAAGCAAACTCAGCTGCTCAAGAGTCATTTCAGCATCCCTCAATGATCCATCAGATCTTGATGCGATAAGTTTTAGTGCATCTCTGTCAATTTCTAAATTTTCTTGGGTTGCAATCCACTGTAAAGTATGGATAACATCAGCATCCTTCAGCTTGGGAAAAAAGAATTTCTGACACCTGGATATGATTATATGAGGTAAAACATCAAGACTTGAACAGACAAGGACAAAAACTAGACGTCTGGGTGCTCGGTCAATGACCTTTGTGATGGCACTCCAGCAATTGGAGGAAAAGCTGTCACAATCATCAAAAATGAACACTGTATACTGTGATGGAAGCTGAGAAGCTATCATATGGTCAAGTAGTTCCATAATGCTCTCAAAGTCGAGATTACTGACAGGAACAACTTCCCTTATATTCCTGCTCTTTCCCACGTCATATCCAATGCAAGAATTGCATAATCCACAGGGTTTGGAATGTTCCAAAGACTGGCAGTTCAATGCTCTAGCAAAGATTCGAGCACAGGATGTTTTTCCTGTACCGTGAGGACCATAAAACACATACAGCAACCCAACCTTCTTCTTCAAGACAGCATTTGAAAGCGCTTGGGCTACTAAATTTTGTCCCACCAAATCTCTGAATGTTCGTGGCATGTATTTTTGTGTCAGATTTTGATGTCTAGAACGATGGTGCCCTCTCATTCTTCTTCGGTTACTACACCTTGCTTCTGAAGCAAGGTCAGAATCAACTTCATGTTTAAATAAATTATCAGCAAATATTCCCAATTCCCCAGAGTAGTCTCGTTTCCAGCCAGCATTTTCAATGCTTTCCTGTGACCCAGATGCCTCAACCAGTAAAGGCAGTGCCTCGGCATCAAATTTTGCAGATGAGCTTGAGTGATCAGACGCTAAGGGTGTGTCAGAAATACCTCTCCCACGTGTAGTTGGACTGCATTTTCTTAACATTGAATCTGAAAGGCCACAAGAAAAACTCCTTCCAGCCATGTCTAAAAACGTTTTCCCTCTATGATGAATTCTTGACCAATTCCAAGGCATACCACACCCATTTCCAGGTCCTCCAATGACATTTTTGTTGGCATAATTTTCATTTTCCTCTTCCATTTTATGCTTTGAATGAGCTGAACCATGAGCTAATGTATTAGAAGCAACAGACAATTCATTGTGAACCCCAGTGTCTCTGGAAGGTAAAGCCATACGGCTTCTCCTTGTACCTCGAAATTTTCGCCTTTTAACCCTATTCAATCCACTGCAGTTTCCACGGATGCTGGGTTCAGGTTCGTCAATGGTTTTCTCCAGGGATCGCCTCCCATATACATTAGCACTCGAAGATGCAATATCATCAGTATCTATTGGAGCAGAATTCAATTGCTCCGATAGTGTCTTAAATTGAAAGCCCCTGACCTGCTTATCCTTCTGTTCATTCCTTCTATCTTTAGATTCCGATTTTCTAGAAATAACCTCGAGCAGAAGATTCCCATCTTGAACAGGTGACGATTCTTCATGCCCATCCAGAACACTGTTTTTATCACTCCTCCTACTTGACTCTTCTCTCCGAATTCTTCTACCATCTCGGAGTTCACTCTTAACACTGTGTTCACTAACTGCTGTGGCCCCATCAGTGCCCACATTCACCTCAGCCGGAGCAACTTTTGATGTTGCAAAACTTCCCAAGGGTGGAGAACTTCCTGACAGTGTCCTACCTACCCTGCGACTCTCAGTTCCTACTGACCTTCTTCCTTCACGAATCACAGCATTATTTTCCCCTATCCTTGCTGGCAAATCGGTAATTGAGGGAGACTGCCATGAGGGAGGACTTGCAGAAGGATCCCTGAGCGATCGCGACCTCTGAAGGACGATGAGGTCCCTCATAAGAGACCTGTCAGCCAAGATAGGGCTGTGCTTGTGCATGTGATTCTTCAAGTGGATGCAGTTTGTCAAGTGAATGTGGTTCCGTAGATGATCACCGATATCACCATTCGCCTCCTTGAGAATTCTATCGCGGACAGCTCTAGTCATGATGAGAACATAAATGCATTTGGGCGAGGAATTTCTTGGCAATTAAGGAAACAAATCGAAAAATATTGCATTATCAATAAGGCAACGAGAGCTCGAATCTTTGCAATTACGACACATAAATTCCAAATATCCCACAATTTAGGCAAAAAGTTCCTTCCCTTTAAAGAAGGAGCTTAAATTCCATCTAAACCAACCCATTTCAAACAATTATTTCCCAACCTCGTCGACTTTCCGCCAAGTAGAAAAGGAGAAACAAAAAAAATCCATCACCAAAGCACTTTCCAATCACCCACCCCAGGGAACCAGCGTCGAGCTGACCCTGAAGCTCAGCACTCGAGATCCAAGCTGAAGTAGCAGCAATATCAAATGCTATTCCAACTGAATCCCAATAAGCGGCCAAAATAAAACTCCAATGCAAACTGTAACAAGCTGAAGCCAGCCTCAGCAAGCAGAAACCCGAGCAGGAAAAAACACAAATGAACCCGCGTTTCCAAAAACTGCGAGAATCAAAACCTCATTCGTACTCCCGTGAAATCCCTAAAAAATGCGGCAAGTCTCTGTCAAAACGGGAGTAGAGAAGAAAACGAGGGTGACAGCGAAAGAAGATACAATAAAAGAAAACAACGAGGGGAGGCCAGAGCCAAACTGGAAAGGCAAAAAAGAAAAGAGAAGCAATCACCTGAATCAGAGGAGGGAAAAAGCAGTGTCCAATCTCCCGCTTCGAGTATTAAAGGCCAGATCCCTCGCCAAGTTTCCCATGAACTTCACGAGCTTCCGTTTCACAGGAAAGTGAAAACTCCGATTCATAGACACACTGCAGAGAAGCGAGCAATGGGAGAGATCTGCTGCAGCCAGATTCACAGACACCCCCTTGCAGCGGAGGACACGTCAGCAAGAAATCGGTGTGTCCGTTTCCCAACACCAAATACAAACAGCCCTTTTTTCTTTTCTTTTTTTTTCCCCTCTCTTTTGTTGCTTCTAATTAACTTTCATTTTTATGCTTTTTTGAATTTTTAGTTTTTCTTTACTTTTTGGTTGTGGGAAATTAGCATAACTGCCAGTCCACTCCCAAAAAAATAAATAAAAAAAATAAAAAAGCAAGCTTTTTGGAATGTGGTCCATTCGAATGAAATTTGGCCGTTTGAAAAACCTGTGTCGTGGCGTGGGGTTGCCGGTTGCCCGTTCTTCCGCCGTCTCTTTCGTACAATTATGAGAAAAAGAAAGGCTATACATCCAAAAACAAAACAATAACTCATTTTACAAAATTATATGTTTCTGTTTCAGTAAATTTTAAATTATTGTATTCAAAACGTTTACTCCATTTATCGCACGCTGACCGTAGAATTTATGCCGTTGGTTCATATTTTAAATTTTTCATAGCTACACCCAAAACCAAGACCAACACCACTTTTCTTATTTTAAAGATAGGAGTTAAATATCCAATCAACTGAACTATTTTTTTCCGGTAATAAATAGGGTTGTTGAGCTTTAACAGATTTTGAAAATAATAATAATTTATTAGTGGTAATAGTAAGATTAAAATGAAGACAGTGATTGGTTAAAGAAAAATCAAGATTAAAATTTGAAGTGGTGATGTCGACTTGGTGTGCACTGACGAGACGCTTCAATTAATTGGTTCAATATTTTGTATGGAAAATTTACCTTTTTTTTTGGTACGATATGGAAATTTAATCCAATGTCATTCTTTCTTCTTATGAGTAACTGAGATTTCGTGGTCCCAAGAACTGTACAGGTAAAACATATATTTTTTTATCTCCAAGAAAAGAGGGAAAAAACAATCTTTCTTTTTCTTCCTTTTTTTTCTGTCAAGGATATTGAAGACGCTTTTTTTTTTTTTTAATGTGGAAGATGTTGGAAATTAAATGTAAACACGGTTTTTTATTTTTAAAAATAAAAAACAATTTGTTGACGTTGGGATCTTATCTGGCTGGATAGTGTTTTTTTTTTTAACAAAATTTTAGAATAAACAGTTGTAGAAAACATAAAATAATTTTCCATTATTATAAGTATTTAAAAAAAGGCTTAATGATAAATATTTTTTGTCTGGTTTAAATGTTTTCTGTTGGTAGTTTCTTCTGATTATAAGTATTTCTAATAACTGATATTTACTTAACAAATATTTATTGGATTCATAAATTACTAAAATTCAAATAATTAAAATAATACAAAACTACAAACACAACCACTAAAATGCAGTAAATGAGAAAAATGTGTAGAGAGAGATTAGTGAGAGAATAGTAATAGAGATTACTAAAGTATAAAAGCAAGATTAACAAGAAAAAATATACACGTGGACAAAAGTTAATAAGAGAGTATTTATACTGAAATAAGTATTAGAAAGTGGGCATAATAAACAAAATAGCAAGGGAAAAAAATTGTGTGAAGAGTTGTTAGTGAGAAAATACGCGTAGATTAAAGTTAGATAGAAAAAGTAGGTTGAATATTGAAATAAAGTTATTGAAAAAAATTTATGTATTAGAGTGTCATTAGAAGAAATAATTTGAGTTGAACGTGTAATTATTAGAGATTGAAAAGTCAAGAAGTCAAAAGAATAGTCTTAAGAACTTCCCATCGTGATAGTTGCCCCCACCAGTCGACACGGTATAAATATCTAAATTTTCTATTTTTAAATATTTTTCAGACGTATTGTCAATACTAAGTAGCAGCCAAAAATTGTATCCATTTTTCATGGATGAAGTGTTTGAGCTAAAAACTAGTTGATTGAAACACTTGAAGTGTTAGTTGGCGGCTTTTATGAACAATACTATAAATTGTAGCTAAATACAAACAATTAAATTAAAAAGTGCCTTTAACCATTGGCAAATGTCATTAGTTATATAATTTTCTTTTTGAGAAAAAAAGTTCAAGTTTAGATATTATTGGAATCTATAGTTGATATTTAATATTTTACCAAGATTTCAAATTAACATAAATGAATGTATTCTCCGTAATAAGATTCAACTTTAATATAAATTAAATAAAAACCAAATCGTTAAATTAACAAAATACATAAAAGTCAATGTAAATTATATGAATATTTGTAAGGATTTTTGAGACTGGGTAGGTACAGTTTTAAGATTTCCAAGTAGAAATCATGTAAAACATCATTATAAAATTTTATTTAAAAAAAAAAAACATGACTATCTACATATATTGGACATTTGTATTTCCAAACCTCCAAAATACCGAACATCAAAGATCCCTAAAAACAAATGGCACCTAAATGACTTTTGACATTATCTAAAACGTATCATTTTATTCAACGAGCACTCATAATTTAATAACAATGTTAGAAAAATCAATAGTTTTTTAGTATAACGTATGGGGGTGAGAGATCAAACTCACAATTTTTTGGTTGGAGATATATATGCTAGCTCGTTTCGAGAATAAATCAAGGCTTAATAAGACTATTGTATGCATCCATATGCAGTCATTAGCTAAAAGTGTTATTGGAATTTGATCATAAAATTGGATGTGTGAAGAGTGGTTAGTTCTCAAAAGTGAAAATTAGTGAGAATTACAAAGGAATATTACGTACGGCAAAAGGGGAAGGCTGGCCCATGGGATTCCCCCAAACCAAATACATCAAACAAACAAACCCTGTCCACTACCATTGCCTTTCCTTTCCATGCTTTTTCTTACAATATCATTCCCTTATTTTTTTCCATCCTCTTAATGTCATGTGGGAGTGTTGGAGTTTACGACTACAAGATTAATACACACAGAGCAAGAGCAAGAGCAAGAGAGAAAGAACATAACAAATAGTTGTCAATTTTTTAATAGTGACAAATAAAAAGATAAAATTTTGTTAAATTATGGATTTCGTCGATAAACTTTTGCGATGACGTCTATATTAAAAAAATTTATGAAAGTCTATAAATATTTTCTAATAGTTCCACGAAATTTAAGAGTTTAATCTATCCAAATACTTTAAAAATATTTTAATTGGTACATGAATTTTTTTTTCTTTTTTTGTAATAATAGATTAATGCCTTAAACTTCATAGACTTAATACTCGCCCCACTAATTGCCAGAAACTACCAACTAACCTTTAAAAAAATAATATATTTAGTATGTGAGATAAGCATTAGTTAGCAATATAGACCTACATTAGATACTAAATTAAAATTTCAAGGATTTGTTAGGAATTTTCTAAAAATATAGACATAATTTTAAAAGTTTAATGATCTATTATAAATTTTTAGAGCACAAGGATATAAAAGACACTACATTTAAAGTTCAAAGACAAAATTTATAATATAACCAAATTTATATATTTTACACCAAATGAGAACAAGAAATTTAAAAATTTAAGAATGACAATACTAAAACATAGTTAAGGACTAAGTTCAAACATCATCTTATTTAAAATGAATAGGTTTGAAAATATTAATAAAAGAAACCTTACATATGACAAGTTGTATTAATCTTCGTCCTAAACTTTTAATTTACGTTAATTCACTCACTAATCTTATAATAGAATCGGCTAGCAAGTAGGTCTTTTAAAAAACAGAAACCAACAAAACAATAGAAAAAGAGAACAAAAATCCTATTAATTTCATATCAGATATAAAAATTGCAATTGAGCAGAGGCAGCAAGGGCTTACAGTCTGGATTCCTTTGTCTCCACATATATTTATATTTTAGAATTTATATATTATGGTATAGTACATTTTTATTGATATGTACCTTATTGGATTCTCTGTGAAACCCATCAAAATCTCAACTCAGACCATCACATGTCTCTTGTCTTATGCCCTCTCTCTCTCTTTATTCCCTCTTATTATATATATATAGATATATATAGGGCACACACACCAACAGAGAATCACGCCATTTATTGTTGGGCTTAATATGAGAGAAGTTATTACTGTGGGGCTTTTTCTCCACAGTCCACACCATCTCTTTGCATTTGCAGTTACAGCTTGCCTTAATTTGCCAAATTTTTCATTCTTTTTTTTTTGTTTTGTTTACGAGCCAAACTGAGAATCTCAATGCCCACCAATTGACCCACCTGGGTTAAGTTGGGTCTAGGCTAGGCAATGGAGGCGGGAATGTTTTATTTAATTCACAATAAAAAAAGATGATGGCAGCGCCAGGGGAATTATGAATTATAAAAAGTTATAAACTACATCCATTGGTTGATGAAGAAACTGACAAAGTCAGCAAAGATCGACACGAACTAACTTCTTGAGTGAGTTGAGGTCGAATGCAAGTGAGAGACCTGCAAAATAGAATTAGCATTTAAACGCCCAAGTTAGTAGCTGACTAATCTATATTTGGGAGAAAATATAGTTTCACGTACCTAAAAATGAAGTAAGAGGTCTCTATTTATAGGTGAGACTTTCAATAGAACATCCGACAAGCTTCCAACAGCTCAGAGAGTCACGACTTGTTGTTTTGGATTCTATTAGAAGTTTGTACTTGCAGAAGTTAACATAGTTCGACTCGATTGATAACTCAAGTGACCGATGTATAAGTTGTTGGTCGGTACATGAGTTTTGATCATCTCTAGTAGTTCGACTCTGAACCTCTGTAAAGGTTCAAGCTATCTTGCTGACTAGACGTCAACATTGGGTGTGAAATCACCTCAAACCCCCTCTTTGAAATTTTCAACAACAAATCTTTGACTAACCACGCCACAGAGTTAGCTTACCTAGCCAGTAATATAGGATCCAAGTATTGTTGAAATCATCACCTAAAAAGCAAGGTGGAACAGCCCTCAATAAACAAAACTTACATATAATTAACATCGTTCACTTCACTATGCAAATGATTAGAACAGCACCCCACGGTCAAATTAGTGAAAAGAAGCAACAAGTGCAATTGTGTCAGCCTAGGTGATTTAATTAAGTAAATTTTTTTGTAGGAGGAGTGGAGGCTATGATTCAAGTGGATTGGGAAAGTTGAAAGGTGTCTAGTTCCCAAGAGACAAGGCCATGGGTATGTGGTTTTCTTTTCCTTCTTCCTTTTTGGGATGAACAGAAACTCAAAATTTTTCATTGTAATGTGATTAAATTAATTGAGTTTGGTAGGCAGCCATTGAAATTGAAGGCTTTCACGTGCCAATACCAACCTTTGCGGCTGCTTCAAACTTCAAAGTTTAGGGCGGGAGTTATCTTTTCAAATCATAAAAGTTTTGGAGAATCTAGGGAATGATTTTCTTGGATGATGCACACAATGCAAATCTAACGTTTTTTAATTTTGTCAAACTCATTTACTTTTTTATCCCTCTCTATTTTCCTCCCTTTTCATTTTTCCAATATTTTACTTTTTCGGCCGCCTTTTCAAATTGGATGGGCCGAACCCAACCCATGACCGACTGGGCTTTTAGCTCGGGTTGGGCTTGGGCCTGCGCCTATGATCAAACGTCAGAACCCAACTGCCCATTCTGGCAGGGGGGAAATATAATGCAAAATTTAATGACTGTGTATATATAATTTAGAAATACACAAATGTAAAAAGTCAAGAGATATAGACTTATAGTGATGTGGTCAAAATGACAGGACATCGTGGAGGCAGAGGACGTTTCCAATTGCCACGTTTGTTTTCTCTTCCGTTCCGTTCAAAGTCCTCTGCGTTTCCAATTTCCCTCCTCTCGTCTCCCCAGCTTCCGCGCTCCCCCTCTTGCCGAAAATCTAGGTGGGAATCGTTTTCTTCGCTCAGAAACCATGAATATTTTCAGGTTCGCCGGCGATATGACTCACTTGATCAGTATTTTAGTTCTTCTCCTCAAAATCTACGCTACCAAATCCTGCTCCGGTAATTATCACCTCCCCTTGTCTTTTCCTTCGTCTTCTGTTTAGTTTTGGCTTTAACGAGGAAGATAGGGCACAATGAAATTGAAAACGAGAGTGTGGGTGCCGGTTTATTCTGTTGTTTTTATGCCTCAATGGTGGATCCCACTGGAAGAGAATTGGTAATGAGATTCTGATATGGACTCCTTGAAGCGGAGTTTTAGTCAGTTCAGCTCCCAGATGGTGTCATAATTGGTCAATTGAATTTTGATTGAACTTTTTTTTTGTAAAGTTTTGGTACTTTTTTTGTACCGATGGTTGGAGGATTAGGGTTTTCTTTTTCTTTCTTCTTCTTAGTTTTCGGGACAAATAGGTTAAAGATTGATACTTTACCGAGTTGATTTTATGGGCCGGATATAGATGGATATACCTTCTTCCATTGGGCGCGGTGTAGTGGAGCTGATTTTGCTAATTTGGAATATTAACGCGGAGCTGATTTTTAAAATTTATATTTTGAAGGAATTTCACTCAAGACTCAGGAGCTGTATGCCCTCGTTTTTCTGACTCGGTACTTGGATCTATTCACGGGCTTCATATCTATCTATAATACTGTGATGAAGCTGATCTTTATAGCAAGTTCTCTGGCAATTGTTTGGTGCATGCGGGTGCATCCAATCGTGAGGCGGTCATACGATAAAGATCTTGACACTTTTCGTCATTATTTTCTTGTTGCTGCAAGTTTCATTCTCGCCCTTTTATTGTATGAGAAGTTTGCGTTTAAAGAGGTGAGACATTGTTAGTATATATTCATAGTCCGCATTTGATTGTTTGAGGTGAGGCATTGTTAATTTACATAATTATCCTTTCGATACTTGATAGCTTCACCGGTTCATCTTTTCTCGGTTTCATCCTCATTAGGCGTCTTGCATGTGAATTTAAAACCAAGGTGATAATTTGTTCACATAACTGTAAAAGTTCATAGAATTGGATTTGTGCAAGCCTGCACAAGCACACTATAGCATTACTGGAATTATCATGAGAAAAAAGACCGCGAGCAGTTTGCTGTCATGATTCATTGGATTTACGACCCAGACCAGGCCCAAGTATGAATGCATCTTATTTATTCTCATGAACTATCCACGTCCCTTGAAAGAAAATTGGAAGAGGTCCTAACAGATACCGCAGTGTTGAAACAAAATTTTGTAATGTAGTTTTATCTTTTGTTCCCTATTTATCCTTCAAAGGCACGCTGACTTTGTCTTTTGTCTATACTAGTCCGTTAGGAATGCTTGTCATTTTATTATTGTATAAAAAATCCACATTATTACTGTGATCTGATTTCCGTTTCCTGTGTTCTATATTAATTAGTGAGAATATGATGCAATATAAAATGACATTGTTGAGTTTTTTCTGCTCCAGATTTTTTGGGCATTTTCAATATACTTGGAGGCCATAGCAATTCTTCCTCAATTAGTTTTATTGCAACGAAGTGGAAATGTGGACAATTTAACCGGCCATTATGTCTTCTTTCTTGGGTTTGTATATTTCCTTTATTATTGGTGATGCTTTATTGAAGAGTTACTTTCTTTCTTTGAACTTCATCATTTTTTTAAAAGAATATGATCACTGATTCTTTTTCCATTTCTGCTGTTCGTATTCGATGTAATTGCATCATTTACAGCTGTGACCCAATAAATTTCCATAGATTTAACATATATAAGTGGGTTCTTGTTTTCACGTGGTCTAGGATTTGTATCAATTGCTGACATGAAAATTTATAGAGTTTCTTTAAGCTGATTCCAATAAGGTATTAAACACTTTTCGAAGCATGATGATGATACCTATTTCGGATGGTGTACTAAAAGTTCTACATGTTCAGTGTCATTGGAAAAAGCAACCAAGCGTTGTGCATCCAATTTTTTCTTTCTGAAAATTTGTATATATTCGTTTTGGTATCTTACCAGCATTTTTGTCATCAGGAAGGCTTCCATAAGCATTTTGTACATGGAATTTGTCCCACTAATAGGATAGAAGTCATTAATAACATTCTCATTGATCTTCTTGGGAAGAAGAAGTCCTTATCCTAGCTTAGTTCCTAGCTTCTGCTTGGTGTACCCTCTCCTACTTGTTTTGTAATTATAGTTCTTCTGATTGTAACTAAAGTCAATCTGCAGAGCCTATCGTGCGTTGTACATCCTCAACTGGATCTACCGATACTTCACAGACATACATTTCAGCCGGTGGATAGGTACGTTTGCTATTGGTCTTCAGTCACACTGGAACTTTTAATTGCTTGTTATCTTTTATTGTCTTACATGGTGTTTCATTTCTTGTAGCTTGCGTCTCTGGCCTGGTTCAGACTGCTTTATATGCTGATTTCTTTTACTACTACTACATTAGGTGATTGAATAAAACTCCTATGCAGGGTATTATTTTGGTTTTGCTTTAAACTGCCATGTCATATCAAGTGATAAGTTCCAAACTTTCTTTTGCAGCTGGAGAAACAATGCGAAGCTTAAGTTGCCAGCTTGATTAAGGCTGGGATCACTGTATAATGCTGTGAAGCTTGAGATCCAGTAATGTTCTTACACCATGATAGGTAATCTTGCCTTGGGGATGGGGATACAACACCTAATTTCAATCATCACAAATTCCTTCATTTCCGGATGGAGATACCTTAATTAACTGCCAAGATGCAGGAGGGTTCTTGTTGAAAACTGACATTTCGTAGGGACTTTTTGACTAACCTTTCTTCATAGGGTAATTATAGTTTCTGGGGTTGGGTTTCTTTTCTTCATTTCTAACTTGCAAAGGTATCCTTGGAAGGACTAACATCAAGATAAGCTGATACGGTTTTCTGTTCTGTAGTTTCCAAAGTTTATTGCTAATGAAATCGATGGCTTTCACATTGTTATTGTAAATACAACATTTGATGTTTTATTATCCTCCATTGTTATTGTGATCAAATCTTTATTTTGATAATTCAAACAAGTTCTCATTTAGCAAATGTATTTTCTACTTGAATAAAGTCACGGATGGTTCCTGACTGCTTCTCTCTACTCCAACCGTAAGTATCTTAAACAGCTCTCTACTTTGTAAACTGCAATGCAACCACTGCTCATCAAGGGCAAAGGAGAAGTGGTTATGCATGAAGCGAAATTATTTCTTGTAGTCTAAATTAGTATAGCAAGTAGAAGGAGAAGTGGAAGTCTATGTATCCATTGAGTCTTTTGAGGTGAGTTGAAGGCCCACTGGTAAAGCAGAGAGAGCAGAAGCACTTGGAATTAGAATAGGAATAGGAATAGGAACAGGAATAGGAATAGGCCTACCAATGTGCTTTGCCAGCCCTCAAAAGCTTCAGCAGTCACTCTCTGTCCACCACTCTTCCCAATTGTTGATTGCAAATATGAACCCCTTTTCCATCCCCAGGCCGACTTGCCTGGCTTCGCTTCCACTTTGGACACCTGCTGTCATTTGTGTCTTATTCCCACTACTTTTTGAATACTCAATAATACTGCTAGGGATAATGTAACTCAAAAGTCAGCATTATGATTTCTAAGTAAGAAATTTTTAATTCTGTATTAGTTGTTTCGGGCTGAAGTGTATCTCCCTCAGAGCGAGGTATACCTCCAAAGTAGAGCATGAGGAGAGGATATTATTACCTTGCTTGCCTAAAGAGAGTGGATGAGTGTACCTTCCTACCCAGTAAGTGTGAGAACTCATCTTGTGACAGATTATTGTTATTCGAATAGCTAGATGCCTCACGATGACAGGGTGATGAGCTAAGCCTGCAAATACATTGAAGTAATGAGTATGAAAAATGCATTAAATAGGATGCTTTACGCTTGCTATCAAGGTATGCGAAAATCCGCTTAACTTGGCTCGACTGCAAGCATAGCTTTGATTTGGCTTAAGCATTGGGAGGTGACTACACCAGGGCCAACTTCATCCCACTCTTGCTCTTTATTCAACTTGCAAAATTTGGGAAATGTTGACGTGGAGCGGGTCTCCTCGAGCAACTTCTCAAACCAAAAATCAACATCAACACCTCGAGCAACTTCTCAAACCAAAAATCAACATCAACATTAAAAATAGAGAGATTGAAAGAAGAGATTGATAGTGTGGTTTAGAGTTCATTATGTTATTGCGCACACAATACATATGACCATGACACATTCCAAATCTTGATCACAGTAGATTTTTTCTCTATTCCTTTTTTTTTCTTCGTCTCTCTCTAAAATCTGTGTAATTTTTTTAAATATATTGTCTTCTTCTAGCCATTTTTTATTGTCATCTTTATGGCAACGGCTATTTTAGAATCGAGAGGGAAAACAAAAAGGTGATTGACCAGGGAAGAAAAAACCACGAAGCTAAACAGGGAAAGGCCAGAATTGACCCAATATTATAACTTTCTGCTGGTTATAGTTATAGATCTGCATGTTAATATATATTGATGGAACCGATCGATTGAAGCATGCTTAATGCCTTCATTATAATCATTAAATGCCCCAATAGTTTTTTAAAGAGAAAAGTGACACTATATTCCGGCAATAGACGGCTACAAAATCTTGGGCCCCGATCTTTTTGCATGCCAGAAAAGAAAATTCAAAATTCAAAAAGCAAAACTAAAAAATTGGTAACCTTATTGATTAGGAGTAATCAAACTTGGAAATTTGAGTAATGGGAAATATTAAAACGAATGCTGGACCTTTGGTAGAATGCATGATTGATGGTTAAGAGAAGAAGCAAACATTGTCCTGTCCGCCATTGAAAGTTAGCTGAGTTTAATGCACTAATTTTGTCTCATTTGTGTCGGAAACATGGAGCAAACAGGACCCATTTGCCCATCGACAACCCTCTTAATGAAGACTCCTCATTTTTCACTTTGCATATTAATTCCCTCTCCTTCACTCCATTACCCTTTTTCTACCCCCAAATAGTCACAGTATCATGATCATTTTAGAAGGCAAATTATATAATATGACTGTCCTTTCTATAACCATTAACAAAATGAAAAAAAAAAAGAATAAGAGAGAGAACATTCGATTAGCCATTTGATCGTTTCGTTACTCAGACAAAATTAAAATATTGATTTCTGTATTTTTATGGGACCCAAATGAAGACGTTGCAAAGGGAGCCGAAAGAAGATGGTGAGGTGACAAGATGTCAAGAATACAGCTTTCGTTAATTCTCTTCTTTTCTTAAAATCTTTTCTGTTTCAGTTCATTCTCACTCATCACATGATAAAAATAACTATTTTTGGTATGGCTCTATGCCTTGTCCTTTTTTGGCTCTACATATTCTCAAGTCAAGTGTATTAATTAAAGAGGGGGTAATTATTGGGATTGACACACATACAAAACAAAAACCAAAGCTTTCCAATTGGTTTGACATATTGATATTATAAATGGGTCCGAGGCTCAGTGAAAGGGGCCAGGGCAGTTGTGTTTAAGCTTGGAAGATCTGTGCTGTGCATGAAGATTAGTGAGAAAAAACAAAAGACCAGTAATCCAAATGATTAAATTTGGGTTTAGTGTAGTGTAGGGTCCATGGTTTGATCGCAGCTGAAGCAGGCATCAATCACTCTACAAGCGTAGACTTCACAAATATTTGTAATAATATCACCTCCAGCCTCAGCCTGAGGCTGATGGCGCCACCTAAATATTCTTAAAACCATATTATTAAGTTCAGCTTGAGCCTCGAGGAGTACCCTTTCTTCAATTTGAAGCAGAATCATTTCATTTCAATGGAAAATCAGAGAGTATTATTAAGTTGTTGATGGGGTTCTGTTTCGTACCTGTACTTATCTCCTCTGTAACTGCAAGTGATGTGAACTTATATTCTTGACAGGTCTCGGTGCTGTACGATGGCAATGGCAATAGCTTTGGTTTCCTTTTCTTTTTCCTTTGTTTCCTGCGCTTTAAATCTTTGCTTTTTTCGTGCCTGACCTCCATTTCCGGTAATATAAGATATAGTCAAAGTTTGCGATTTGCTTTTCGCAAAGAAATTCTGCTCTTTTAATCGCTTTTTCCCTTTTAAACCTTTTTCTAATTCCTCTGTTTTCCTTCGCCAATCACCAAATCTTCCACTTCTATGCTCCATTTTGGAACCCAGCCCTTTTGAGTTCAACATAACTGTGTTTTGGGCGTGTGGGTGTGTGTTTTTTCTTTCTTATGGAAGCGATCAAACCCAAATCATCTGTGAAGAGCAAGACGAGATTCGCCAGGACTTTTCAGAAGGTAATCAATCTCAGGAACGCAACTCGGATCGCGTCAAGTAATGGCATCTGCGTTCTGGCTTCCCATGACAAGTTCAAAGAAGATTCGAGTGTCCATGGAGGAAAATCCCAAATCTTTGACAGGACTGAAGAAGATGTCAAAGCTCGAAACAGGGCAGTCATGGAAGCTCTGGTTGCGAAGCTTTTTGCGAGCGTTACTTCAATTAAAGCAGCCTACGCCGAGCTCCAAATGGCACAGAGTCCTTACAACAGCGACGCGATTCAAGCTGCAGACCAGGCGGTGGTAGACGAATTGAAGAACATTTCAGAGTTGAAACGGAGCTTCTTGAAGAAAGAACTCGATCTCTCACCCCAAGTGACATTAATGCTATCAGAGATTCAGGAACAGCAGAGTTTGATGAAAACCTACGAGATAATGATTAAGAAATTGCAGGCTGAATCGGAGCAGAAGGATACCGGCATTGCCTCGTTGAAGAAAAAGCTTGGCGAATCGGTTTCGTTCAACAAGTCATTGGAGAAGAAGCTAACGGCAAGCGGTTCGTTATCCATGTTCGATAATCTTCAATTTCCTCTGCTGAATCCAACCCATTTTGCCCAATTCCTCCACTATACTCTAAGATCCATCAGAAATTTCGTGAAATTGATGATTCGCGAAATGGAATCCGCAAGCTGGAACCTCGACGCGGCCGTCCAATGTATCGTCGATTCCGATACCATATTCCCGGAGCCGACACATCGGAGCTTCGCTTTCGAATCGTTCGTCTGCAAAACCATGTTCGAGGGCTTCACTACCGACCCGAGTTTCATACTCCAAAATGACTCTCTACCACTCGGAAAGCAACAAAACCACCTCATGTTCGATAAATTCAAGAAGCTCAAACCATTAAACCCTAAAATCTTCCTCTCTCAAAACCCTAACTCTTCCTTCGCAAAATTCACCCGGTCCAAATACCTCCACCTCGTCCACGCGAAAATGGAGTGCTCTCTGTTCGGTAATCTCAACCAGAGGAAAATTATGAGTGCCGGGCGTGTCCCCGATACGGCGTTCTTCGCTGCCTTCGCCGAGATGTCGAAGCGCGTGTGGCTCCTCCGGTGCTTGGCATTTTCACTGAACGACGACGTCACGATCTTCCAAGTGAGGAAGAACAGCAGATTCTCCGAAGTTTACATGCAATGCGTTACCGAAGAGACGTTGTTTTCGCCGGCCGATATGAACGATTCCACCATAGGATCCGGATCCGAGCCTCGGGTCCGGTTCACCGTCGTTCCGGGTTTCAAGATTGGACACACGGTGGTACAGAGTAGGGTTTATTTATCGCCGCCGAGTCGCTAAATTCCACGGCGGCTCGTAAGGATGGAAGGAGAATGTTCGGCCAATGTCAGCCGTTGGATGCTTAGCTTCCACGACCGTTAGATCAAAATCGATGAGAAGACGCAGATTACTCGGCGTAGTAGTACTGTATAAACTATTTCCAATTTTTTTTCCAATGAATTGTATAAATATTTGTATTATACAGTCACACTTATCCTATAATATATGGGTTACTGAACAATTTACAAAAATGTGCAATCATTTAATCTTCAGTTTATGAAAACCTAAAAAAACCCATTTTTGACCTAACTCTTGTTCAATAAGGATTCATACATTCACATTCAATCTAATGAATTTAATCGCTTGAGCTAACCTAGGTCTGTTATGCCATTAATAAAAAAGACCCAGCTCCATTATGATTAGAAATTCAATTGAAAAAAATTTAATCAAGCAATTGTTATATTTTTTTGTAAAGAAAACGACACAAGTCTTTTAAAAAAGAAGCCTAAGAGTAGGGTATAATGACATTATTGGAAAACATAATTTAAAAATTGAAACTTGGACACAAAGATTTGTGGTGTAAAGGCGGAATGGACGATGCTTGCAAGTTGAAGTTGAATGGATATAAATAAATATAATGCACATAATTTTGAGGTCACTATCATGGCATCTTCCTTTTTCTTTTGAATTAAGTGTTGGCAAAAATGATGACCCATGTCCTCCATTCTTTTTATATACTTTATATTACTGTATTTGGTACCCCACTGCATAAATATACACACACTCAAAGTTTAATTTCCACATTAAAAAGAATAATAATAACAAAATTATACATCAAAAACTTATATTAATCAGGAGATTATCGTTTTGTATTCGATTCGAGTGAGAAGATGTTAGGTAGAAAAAATTAGAAGTGATTAGGTAGAAGAGAGAGCATAAAAAGGTGGGAAATGTTTGTTGGTTTAAAGGAGGGGAGCATGAGAAGAACATGAGTATTGATGGTATTAATGTGTTGTATTGAGTAGTTAGAATTTAATACGTTATGTTTGTTGTTTGATGCTAATATTATTATTACTATTATTGTTATTCTCAATCCGACATGAAAACTTGTTTCCAGCTCAAAAGGCAGCTTCATTTCACCCACCCTCCAACATCATATGCAACAAACAACTCATTAGTATTTGGTTGTTGAAGGATTTTGATTGGCTAAGATGGACTTCAAAGTTATATTAGGACACACCAACTTCAACTTCAACTTCAAAGAGACATGACCACAGCAAGAGAAGAGAGGTTCTTACCTACGTCAAGATTTATTTTCCAGTATTTATGCAACAAGAAAAGTGTGATTAGTACAACTAAAGTTATATTGTGGATGACATATTAGGTAAAGTATTACGTGAGGAAATATACACTACTAAATAACTGATCGGTGTTTAGGTTTGACAAGATACATCAAACAAATTATGTCTAGTAGTAGAATGTGACATGCTTACACAGGTAGTAGACCAAATACAAAAGCGTCAATCACCGCATTAAATGTGTCATATGCAACAATATGTGTCTGTCTAATAAATTGGAAATCAAGAAGAAAAAGAAAAATCTAAATTAATTTGTTTATTAAAAAGGGAAATATTCAACAGCTTTGCAATTAATAATGCCGGTCTCCATCAAAAAAATAAATAAGAATAAAGTAATGGCGACCCTGTTGGAAATTAATTTGCGAGGAAGTACGAGGAAGCAGCTGAGTCAGAGACAGCAGAGCAATGTTTGCCCTTTGCCTTCACTTTATCTACACTAATTAATTAATCCAACACCTCAAAAGAAGAAGAAAGAAAAACCCCACATTCTAGAATAAACCAGTCCAATGTTACCAAACACATTCTTGTTAACAAAAAAGTACTGCAAATCTAAACAGAAAGGCTTTAATATAGGAGAGATTTACAGATTTCTTATAAGCAAATA
Source organism: Momordica charantia (assembly GCF_001995035.1). Next base: position 633,068 of record NW_019104508.1, read on the forward strand.
AAAATGGTCCCAAGTATCAATGAGAAAACAAATGCACTCAAGAATTTAACGAAGTAAAAATGAGCAAGAAAGAGGCTAAGGACATCATTATGTTGTCCAGTTGATAGAGTTTCACAATACAAGACGAGCTCAGGCTTCTGTATCTAACTTTCTACTCCAAACAATCTGATCTGAACATCCCACCACCCAAATACTTCAGAACCAAAAGAATGGAAGTGAGATTACAACACTCGCTTCTGAGGATTGTGGAAGTAACCAGTGGTTGGGCCTCAAAGATTATTCACAAATCATTCAACCATTGTCTTCCAGATTCTTGTTTCTGTGACATCCCAAAAGTCAGTCAGTCCATATAAATCCCATTCCATCCTCACCGAGTCCTATGCCAAGAACGAATGCCTTTCCCCCATTTCATATTTTGCATCCACTGTACGTTTCAGAACAAGACGCAGATGTGGTTCTAATTTAAGCCATTTCCATTTTCCTGCGTGTTAATTTACTTCCAAAAAGAGCAGAAAATGAAATATGATACTAATCGTCCGCCAGCGACGTCCGTTTTGTCACTCGCTTATAAGGAGAAGAGACTGGAGCATGTATGTAACTGCTGCCATGGAGAAGATTCTCAAGGGGATTCTGGTGGGGAAGAAATATCTGAAACTTCTGCAAGGGCTTCAAGCATGTTTATGACCTCAGTTGTGTCATCCAAGTAATACTTGGCTTTGCTTGGTTTCTGTCCCACTGTGCATGCAAAAACTAATGTATTGGAAGACAGGACGCCACTTGATACAGCATTACCAATGATCTCAAACATGTCTTCATCAGATCTATCGTCACCAATGCATAGCACAAAATCAGCCCGTCTTCCTGCATCCGCCATTGACGCAAAGATCTTTTCAGCCACCAAACCTTTACTGACTCCCTGAAAGTTAAAGGAGATTTTGGATTCAATCTTCATAAAGTCTTAGTAGGCGAGATAACTCTCAAGTTTCGGGAATGCAAAAGGTATGTCTCATTATGTATGCAAGGGTCTACAAATAAACCATGGACTAGAGGCAAAAGACAGGAGCAAAAGCACAGACAAACAGAAAAATGCCAGAACCCATTTGTCTACCAAAACACAACGAATCTTTTATCTCCACATGCATGAAATATCATGTAACGCCATTGACATTGACAATCTTTGATCATTGGAAAAATAAAGGCGACTATCTTTCAATTAAATAAGTTGACTGCTTGCAAAAAGATATGAACTTCTCATATTCAAGCTTTATAGTATAGTCAAAATGAAACAAAAGAAAGGGGAAAAAAAAAAGTACGAATGAGAAAGGCCAAAAAAAAAAAAAAAGAAAGTGGTTAATTTCTCCATCAAAGCTTCTCCTCACACAAATAGACCAACAAATCCTCCCATCAAAACAAGTTGCCAAAAAATATTGTTATTTGTAACCCCCTCTAGAATGGTCAAATAACTTTATAGTACCGATGAGCTTTGAGGTGAAAATTATATATTTTATTTGTTTAACAGCAAAGCATAACGAACTTTAATTTTTACTCATTCTCCATCACCATGGAAGGTCAATCTTGATTAATTGTTAACAAATGTGAACGTATCATCTTCTCCCTCACAGATCTTTCGTAAGGCATAAGATGGCTTCTCCAGAATGGCCTATGATTGCCTACTGCGCACTGGCACCCCATTTCTCAGAAATTTCCCACGTATGAGAGGGATACAGAAATTCCTCAGTTCAATATATAACGATCAGGTAGATAGAAGTAATAACTGATGAGGTAGCTATTCTCAAGGTCTCATCCTATATAAACTTATTTTCTACTTGAGCTAATATTTAATTGTGCCAAGTCTAATAAGTTAGGACACTAAGTATAGTTTATATTTCTTTCCACCCATACATTTAATAACTATTACACACTTCTACCGTGGTCCCCAACCCTGATTTCATAAAACTACCCTATAACACGGTAGATTTTCCCTACAAGATTACTACTATTTCTGTATTTATAATCTATGCACGTGAGTGAAAAGTGGCTTGGAGCATATCAAGACAGGGCTGCCTACCAGTTCTTCAAAACCACAGCCAAACAACCAAGCACAACATAATATGGTAACGTAACATGCAGTTATCGATTTAAATTAAAATGAAAGGCTCAATTTATGTTATTTAAGAAGTTTAATGTACAAATAAATACCTGTGGCTTCACTTCTACAATAAACTGACCACTTTTAACAGCAACTGGTTCATTTGCCAGCACACTTTCAAGGTGATCCAACAGTTCCTTGGCCTGGCTGCAACCAAAATCAGGGTCCGCATCTTGATGGTGCCACACCAAGGCGCTTTCCTTAGTTTCAATAGAAGAGCCGTCAGTAGCTTCTGTATATAGTTTCATGACTGGCTCTGCAATCTGTATCCAACCAAAATCACTACCTTGCCCACAGTGTTCCCACTCCTTATCAGCAGACCACCTGATAAATTACAAGATTCAAAAAACTGCAATATATATAGATAAACGGGTAGATAGATGGATGAACAAGATTTCATGGGGGATATTGTAAAAGGAAATGAGAAAAAAGACAATACCTCATAAAATAGCCATGCTCAGCAGCAATCCCAAGTTTTTCACAAGGAGAAAACCAGCTGCCCAAACTATCACGCCCTCTTCCACTGACAACAAAAACAGTATTCCTAACATCATCACAAAGTGAATCAATGATTGAAATAACTTGTTTACTTGGAGTCTTATCAATTGAAGTTTGTGGCATCACGGTGCCATCATAATCCAAAAGTATAGCCCTTCTTTTAGACCTCGAATATGCAGCTACAATGGCATCAATAGACAACTTTCTAAAACTAGGATCAAGTGCTACAACTCTGAAACCAAAGCCCAATCCAATTCCCCAGCACCTTCTTCTGAAGTGATCCTTACAAGTTCTGTCCATATCTTGGAAAAAACTCCTTGACCAGTATGCCACGTCATGTATACTCACATATTTGTAATGCTTTTCATGGCGTAATTGCTTCTCAGCATCAGCCATTGATATTGCCTCATTCAATGCTTCGGCAGTTGCTTCGATGTTCCATGGGTTGACCCGTATTGCACCACTAAGAGAAGGGGAACATCCCATGAACTCTGATATGACTAGCATGCTCTTTTGTGGTCCATTAGTTTCAGAGCTATAATCTGATCCAGAAGTTCCCTGCCTGCAGACAACGTACTCATAAGGAGTTAGGTTCATACCATCCCTCACTGCTGTGACTACAACACATTCAGAAATCGTGTAATATGCAGCTCTTTCAGCGAGAGAAACGGGCCGGTCAATGAACACAATTGGTTCATAATTTGACTGTCCAAAACTTTCATTAATCCTCTTGCAGCATTCCTGTATTTCATCTTGTATTTCCTCAAGATCTTTCCCTCTTCCTCTAGCTGGATTTGCAATCTGTACCAAAACGGCCCTTCCCTGCCACTTTGGATGTTGCCTTAGCATTTGTTCCATTGCCAACAACTTCAGATTGACCCCTTTAAAAATGTCCATATCATCAACCCCAAGTAAGACAACTTTTCCTTCAAACTCTCGCTTGAGCTCCTGCACCCTCCAGTCTTTATCAGCAAGTCTTAAAACTGACTCCATCTGGCCCATGTGAATTCCAACAGGCATGATCTTTATCCCCACGGTCCTTCCATAATATTCCAACCCAATATAACCCCTCTTTGACTGATATGCCAAACCCAACATCCGACTACAACAAGACAGGAAATGTCGAGCATAGTCAAAAGTGTGAAAACCAATAAGGTCTGAATTCAAAAGTGCCTTAAGAATCTCTTCCCTCACTGGCAGAGTCCTATATATCTCTGACGAAGGAAATGGACTGTGAAGAAAAAAGCCCATTCTCAATCTTGTAAACCTTCTCCTCAAGAAGGAAGGCAGCACCATCAAATGGTAATCATGAATCCATACAAAGTCGTCATCTGGGTTTATGACCTCAATCACCCTTTGTGAAAAAATTTTATTTGCGGCTACATATGCCTCCCACAGAGACCGATCAAACCGACCACCATGAGTAGCTGAGAATGGAAGCATATAATGAAAGAGTGGCCACAAATGTTGCTTACAAAAACCATGGTAAAATTTTGATAGAATGTTATGAGGTAAAAACGCAGGAACACACTTAAACCTCTCCAACAAAAGCTGTGATACATCATCTTGTTCGGTAGAATCAACATCCACCCGCAAAGATCCTACATACAAAATCTCCATATCTTCAGGTAAACCATCCTTTAGCTGCCACAGCAAAGAGTCTTCATCCCAACTAAAACTCCAGCCTTTATTGTCTGGTCTACGCTTAGCTTTAATAGGAAGCTGATTGGCAACAATAATTATACGGTCTTGCACAACTGAGGAAGGACCTTCGGAAGTCACACTATTTGCCTGCTCATCATCAAGCTCCGATATTACCCCCGCAACAGTCATTACTCGTGGAAGTCGTTTTTTCTCACGACCCATGATGGGAAAATTCCCAGAAGCTAAATCTAAAAGATTAGTATACGATTTTGACATCATCTTTAATAGCCTACGATAAATTCCCAAATCAAAGAAGCTTCACAAAGAATCTCAAAGAGAGTATTCACAAAACACAGGGACGGGTTTTCCTCCTCCTCGGGTGTCTATAATTAAGCAAGATCTGCAACGGGTATCACATAAAAAGCGTCACCGCAGAGACCAAGAACTAATTACACAGGAAAATCGCATATCCAAAGCACCAAGAACTCATATGCATCAAGAAAATGATGTACAAATTATGATATGATCCACCAATATCCTTCCGAAATACCATATCCTGCATAGATATGAGCTGTACGATGAAAGTAAACATGAATATAACTAGAAAACAAAAATTAAATGCAAATTACAGAGCAAGATGCAGAAAAGATTACCACCAGAAAGAGAAGAACGGGAAATGGAAACTAACCAGCGGCAAAATGATGAAAGCGAGGAAATATCGTTGGGAGTGGAGTATGTGGTCGGATCTGAAATTGTTGGGAATAAATGAACAAATTTGCTACTTGGGACTGAAAAATCTAGGGTTTGGTCTTGGTCTCTCTCCAAGCCAAGGAGTCACATTACAGCCTCTCTTTTTCCTCTACCTTTTCTTTGCTCTAAACAATTCCCAAATTGCATTCCTTTTCCTCTCTGGAGAAAAAATATTTATATATTGCAATTAAAAAAATGTAAGAAAGAAGAGGATAAGGTCGGCCAATCGACTACCCAGTAATGCCAACTGGCTACGAGTAAGTTTCAGCCCACGCGCTCCCGGTTGCCGCTGCTCCTGCAATCGCGACGTGTTGGCCGCCGGAGCTGGCCACGTCGGAGGACTGATAGAGTAAGGTGGGACCCGCAAATGGAGGGAGCATCGGCTGCGGCGAGGACCAGCGGAAGAACCGTGGTCCTGGTCAGTGAGGGTTTTTCATTTTTGTTATACGGACACGTGCTTGATAAGGGCGCCGCGTGAAGGTAAAAAAATGGCGTGGTCCACGGCGTACCTGAGTGGGAGGTCCTGTTGCGGTCCCGAGGTGTGTCCACGTGGACGGCTGTAATAGGACTGTTTCGGATGAGGAGGAATACCAAGGGTAACTGGGACTTTTTGGTGGGGGGATGTCACTGGTGACGTCATAAGCCAAGCGAAGCCGTGGAAAATCACGTGGATTAAAATAAATCAAATTTGGGGGAAAATGAAAAATGAAAATTGCAATGTATTTTGTGGTTAGGGTTTGGTTGGGAGGATGGTGAGATTAACAAGGTTATGTGAGATCAAATGTCCTTTTCTTCTATTTTCTTGTCCTTCCCCATCCCCCCTATATTTTTCTCCTACTATATTTGTCATTTCCAAAGTTTTCATATATTTCATAAACATTTATTCCACCACCAATAATTTAATTAAAAAAAATCTTGAATTTAGCTGTCTTTTTACTTTAGTAATGAAATTAATACTTCTCTCAAATAAAAATTACAACATTACTAAGCGATAGACAAGTAAATATCGTGAAACTCAATTAGTAAGATACTTGAAATTAAGTTACGATAAATGTACCAATTCAACCATAAAAATATCCTAGATAATAAATAAATTTAAAAAAAGGTCCAAATTCAACAAAAGCAATAAAAACAAAATCAAAAAATGAATAAGTAACTATAAATATAGTTTAGTCACTAAAAAGAACACTCGTACATTTTTTGTTGTCAACCTAGTTAATTTATGTTCCGACCAAAAATTGAATTACTAATTTCTTTTAAACAATATTTTTATTAATAAAATGAGGAAGATAGACTAGATCAGGTTCTTGTTTTTTAGATTTTTTTCCTTTTGTTTTTAGTTAGCATATATTTAAGTTTAAAATGAAGACGTTCTTCAATTGATATTTCTAATACATTCAAAATCCCTCCTAATCTAAGTATATGTTGTATGTGGATTAATTTCTTTAATATAAATTTGACTATATAACATAAATTAGATATACAGTTTCAAACATGTCACAAATTTTCATTTCTTCGAATATAGTATAAGTGTGATTTTTTTCTTCTCTTTTTTAATTAAAAAGTTAAAATGAGAAATTGAATCGTTGACATTAAAAAATAGTAGTGAATGTTTTATTCCCTTGAGTTATGCTAAGAACTTTTTTAGCACGTTTTATATTACATTTGAGTTTGTGTTGATATTTTGATTATGCTACTTTTGTAAAATTTCAAACTTTTTACTATATTTAAAAATACATATTTATGTTATATATTATTTATGTAAATGTCACTTTCTTTAACTATTTTCATTTTCTCCCCTCCTTTTACCTTACGTAATAAACTTAAATTATTTTATTTTTTTTCACATAATACATGTAAAGAGCTCGTTACTTTCATTTTTCATAAAGGCAAAAAATAATTTTCTTGTAAATATCTGTTTACTCACATTGAGCAAACAAACAAACAACCCCAACAAACCATCAAAATAGACAGTTAAGAGTACAGAGGTTATACTAGTAAATTCAGGTTGGGAGGAGTAGGTTCATGATACTTCGATCATTTATTGTTCTTTTCTTTTTATATATATAAAGATATAATTAAACTACACATTAAAGAAATGAGATATAATTAGATCACCCATACCAAATCGGTGGGTACATTATTTTTTATTATAATACATTTCCTCATTTATATTTGCATTGTAAACTCTATTGAGAAGATTCTTACCCTTAGTGATACACAAATAATTACAAGTTTTAGTGGCCATTTGTTTGATGGATTGAAACTATCCAAGATATTGAAATAAAATATTATTGGAATATGCTTATTCTTGATGATATATTATTAGATTGCCTTTTTCATTTTATAGATACGAAAACTAACTACCATGATTTCATTTGTACTTATATTCTTGGAAATAACTAAAAAGTTAAATATTTCATACTTTCAAAATATTCATAAATTTTTATATATTAGATAAGAATTAATATTTATATAATGATGCTATAGGTGTGTTACAAAGAAATTTATAATAATGTATAGTGTGAATCGAATCTCACGCCAACTTAAAAATGAGGAAGATATAGTATAGATATATATATATATATATAATCAAATAGTATAGATCTTTTAGATGTACTCAAAAAATGAATTTATGTGTAGACAAATTTATGAATTTATTCTTGCTTGTTTCAGATCGAATAAGGAACTAGATTCATAATGAGTGTTGTTTCAAATATATACTAGAACGAACGATCGCCCTAACATTTATAACAAATTTACTCCTTCGTTTAAAACAAATAATTTGTCCTTTCATTATTGAGATTTGAAGATGACATGTAGGGATACCGTGACTAGACGTAATCAATGGTGGTGATAGCCAAGGAGCGATATAGATCGAGCTTCACGATGACAACAAACGAGGAACGAGGAATAATAACAATGATTTAGTGGTGATCGACAGGGAGGACAACAATAATGATAATAGTGATCGATAAGGATTTAATAGATTATAAATTTAGAAACATATATATATATATATATATATATATTTTAATTTAATTATTTTTTTGAAAGGATAAAAGTAAAAGTCATTCTTATCCATAATAGAATGGTTTAGAGTATGGATAAAGATCATTATCGTCTTGCTAAAACCAAAGTAGAAATCATTACTCCTTTTTTAAATTTTGCCCCTTTTACCGTTAAGTAGTATTTTTGTTACCAAGGAACCCCTAACCCCTAATTGGTTAGGTAAGGAGGTAGGCTTGTAGTGGTAGGGGTTTTTGCGTAATAATCCAAAGGGTAAAAGCCAGAAAAAAAGTGGGTCCCACGATGAGTCAGATTGTATTAGTGTAGGTGCAGGGGCGTGTTTGTTTGACTTTTATAATGTCGTTTCGTTAATAGCAGAAACAGAGCAGCCACGTACGGCACAACTTGGAGGGGTTTTAGGGGAACCTATCCAATTCCAGAAACGCCCTTTATTTTAACCACTCAAATATCAACTGCCTACTACCTACTAATTAAAGAAACTTTATTCAAATTTTCTTTTTTCATGTATGTGAGTTTTTTGAACCAATTTACCCCACCTTGTCTAATTTCATAAAAAAAACGATATAATATACAATAAATTAATTTCTAGATAGGAGATCGTTTCAACTTTATCAAACTCATTTTCTTACCATCTTTTTTCTTTTAAATTTCTATAATGTTCTAAAATTTATTTCTTACATACATCTTGAGGTCACAGTAAAACTTTAGAAATAAACCATGCCGGATCAAATTAAGAACTTTTTATATAATATATATTCTTGATTGAGAATATATTTATAAATATAGTAACAAATAGACAAGGATCCACAAGGGCACATGAGATTTGTGAAACATTATAGAAATGAAATTCCTTATTGGTTTTGGAGTGGTCAAAGTTGCTCTCTTTATTTAATCCAATTAATTAATTGGTCTGCTTTCCACAAGAGGCAAAAGGAACTTTAGGTGACCAAAGTGTGTATTTGATGTGCACCCACTACAAATAGTGAAAGTGGAAATATTCCTTTAAGGTGTTCATAACTTCATTCAATCCATCAACACTATATTTTACCATCAATATGTAACAGATCCACCCACCTTGTAATTTTCATTTCTTTCACCCATATCCATTAATGTTTTGTTTCCTTTCTCCACGTGGGATTTTTTTTTCACTTCTTTTTCTTCTGTTTTGACATGACATTCAAATGAAATAAAAGAAAGAACACTGTAGAAGAAAGATAGCATATAATATATACATGCTATTGCTATCCAGAGAACAAGTGGAGATGGCTTGAAAAACTTGCCCAAAAGTTAAGCACATGCTGGGGACTTTGTCCATAGTTTGAATTTCAGTCAAACATGCTTTTTTAATCTTCTTTTGGCATGGAACTTAATATTTGTGAATAAATCAACCCTTCCCATCACAGTTAAAATTTGTCTTTTCACTTCAAATAATAGTGTGACTCCAATTTTAATGAAATTATATTAAGTCTGTAATTATAGTTCTCTTCTATTTTTAAAGGTGAAAGTTCAATTTTCATCTATATTTATTGTGCTATAACAAAAGTCAGAAATTGGATAATGATTAATGTTAAACTACACATAGCGTACCACCTTTGTTAAAAAGTTTGACTTTTGAGGCTTTTGGAGGAATGGGTTTTTGATGGTACATACTTCTTTTAGAAATTAAAGATATATAAATAAATCTCTCTTTCTCTTTTTGGTTGGAAATCTTGGTTAAAGTGGCTTTCTCTGATCCTCCCATCATGAGCGTATTGAATTGGAAAAATCTTTGTGATAAAAATCAATCAAAGGTTACAATACTGAATTTAACACATTATAATATGATAAGTATTTTACAAAGGTTGTAGTTTAATTTATGGATAGTCTAATTCTATTATCTATAATACATGTTTTGTTATTATTGATTATTTTATTATAAAGTTTTACGAGGATAATTTACTCTACGTACCAGAGATGTTTAATCTTAACAAATAAGAATGTTAAAGGAAGAAAAAAGAAAGTAATAGATTACTCGTAAGGAGAAAAATGTACGAATATTGGATTTGTCCAACACCATGCTTAAGTTAAACCACATCTAGTGCCGACCAATACTAAACCAAGGAGAAAATTAAATCTATTTACCTATATATTGATCTCAAATTAAGCTTGTTTATTATAAAAGGGAAGAAATTCATGCATCATTATATTCGCCCTACCTATAAAAAATGATGACATATATTTAAGAACAAAAAAACATCACTTAATTTGGTCGAGGTAATTAATTAATTTTATCATCAAAAGTTCAAAACTTCCTATGATATAATGCAACCTAACTTTGTTGCCAAATGTTTGGGATAAAAGTTTTTAAATTAGAAAACACTTATGGCAACGAAGCCAAAGTTCGTTCGTTATAGGATATTTTTGGCAGCTAAACTCATGTTTTGTCGTTATAAATGCACACACTTAAAGTGTCTTACATTTCTCACTTGCAACCAATACAACCACAACTAACTTGTACGAAATTCTACCATCGAAACTACTTGTAGTCTCGAGGGGACTAGCAACGAAATAAGTGCATTATAGCGACAAAATCTGGCTTCCCCGTCAAAAATTTTGTTGGCAAATTTTATTTATTTATTTTATTGTAGTGTAATCTTTTTTACCTTAGCCTGAAAGGAATCTATTCAAGCTACTTGGATGAGTGGGTACGTACAGGGTGGCACAAATTTAGGGCAAGTTCTCTTAGCTACCTAGGTAGCTAAGTTTAAGTTTTGATTTGATGTGTACTCATTTTCTCTTGTTTTAGGAAAATCTTATTTTATTATGCTTTAAAAGAAAAAGATATTCGTGCTAAAGTTAAGTAGATATGTCATAATCCTTGTTTATCATTTTAGTAGGCTGTTCAATTAATTGACATACGTGATCTTTATTTATTAGTACCACGAGGAATAATTATATATAATCTTATCATTATAAACAATAATACATGAAAGTCAAAATAAAATGAAAAGAATGAAAGAAAAAGCAAACAAATAGAGAGGAGAAAAGGGATGAGTAGATTCAATTAACAAACAAAATCGTCATTATTTGATTCATGCAACCATGCCCCAGCCGTCTTCTTCTCCTCTTTCCTTCTAATATATTTTTAACTTTCTAACTCTATCATTATCATATTTTTCCTATCAAATAATAAGTAATCAATAGAAGAGCAAGAAAGTCGAATATTTATTGTGCTTTTTATTTGATACATTGAATTTAATCAAGTGGAAATTGTTCTTTAATTTAATTTAATTTAATCGATTCGATTTTTTTTACTATTTTTGTGCACCCTTAATGCTATATATTGGAATATTAAGTTAATTTTCCAAATTTAGCCAGTAGACTTTTCGCTTTATGCATTGTTAAATGTGGTGCGACTCAAAATCCATTTTGACCTACTTCTAAATGATTGCAAAGATTGGGCCTTTTTGTTTCTATAATTTTAAATCAAACTCAACCAACATTATTTATCCATTTGCAACATGTGCCTTTTTTTTTTTTTTTTAAGTTACTTTATTAATGCAACTTTTGATATTGATCATCCACTAGTCATTATAGCTTCATTCAAAATTACGATTTCCACCCCGTGTCTCTATAATGATGTTTTTATCATTTAGTGAATAAAAATAGCTATAATTATAATTCAATAAAATAAATATATTACTTTAGTTGTTAGTTCTCAAGAAAAGCGGTCTCTCCTCCTTGTCCCATTGGTCTAGTAGCTTTCAGCCGACGGTGCGTGGCTTGGCCCACTATATTCAGGGCCAAGGGAAGATGAGAGCCCAATTATTTATGGGCCTTGAAAGCCCTATTCTTCGCTTCCTAAACGGCGTCGTCCGGAGAAGAAGAAAAAGAAAAGAACCCAGAAAAAAAAAATATTATCATATTTGAGTGGGAAAAAATGGCATCTTCCACTTCCAGATGGGGGACAATTGTCTCATTCTCACAGTCCAGAGCCTTGATTTATGATCACAAATGTGCAGGAAAATTTTGGTTTGGGAATTGGAAAATGACATATTCCAACCCAAAAAAGAAATAAATATAAGAATTCCATTCAACGGAAACTACGCCTAATTTTCCATCGCAAGTCCCAATCTCCAATAGTCAAAAGCACGAATATAGGATAAGATCCTCTGTTTGAGACATTGGAAAAATGAAACGGAGGATCATGATTCATTATTTTGTAGTGCAGTTAATATGAAGGTTTAGTTAATTAAGTAGTAGCAGTTTAATTAATTTCACTTCTTCGCTCGCGTATTATGTAATCTTAATTAAAGATTGGAAAAAAAAAATAATAACGTAATTAATTAAGGACGGTGACGTGGACGTGGGTTTTTTGAAGTTTGTCAAAGTTGACGGCTAGCGATATCAAAATATGCCTTGCTTTCCACGATATTCTTTTCTTTGTATCCTTATTTGGAGTTGAAAATAACAACAAAGCCTGCGCTATTTGATATTTCTTTTTCTTTTTCCTTTTCTATTCCACGTTTGTCGGAAAAAATAAAAGAAAAAAGGCATCCATCGTCTGACTGCCTTGTGTTGAAACTTGCCTGTATCATCATTACGTACACTGATACAATAATCAAGCCATTTCATCATGTTTTGGATCTAATTAATTTGTTTATGAAATTATCATTTGGGTAGACTTAATTTATATAAATAAATGCCTGAATCAAGAGCCTTGATTTATGACCACAAATATGTAGAAAATCACATAATCCAACCCAATATATTATCGTTATAAAAGCATGGACGATCCGGAGGAGTGATATAGAATGACTCTAATGTTACGTTGTGAGCTATAGAGTTAGTTATATTATTTTATCATCCCTAATATTCTTTTCCGGATAATGTCATTTACCAATTATCACTAAGATATGCTCATGATTGTTATTGTCTAATTTATCTATATATTATTTTATTTAATGTTTTTATTAGTTCTGATTTTTAAAAAATTCTAACAAATTATTTCATCTTTTAATTAGGTAAATCATAATAAATTATTGAGTTCTTAGAGTTTGTAATTTTTTTTATAGAATAAACTTTGAAATTAAGCTACTAGTCTTACTCGTTATATTTTAACAATTAAATAAGTATTCAAAAGACTAATATTTTCAGTATTTTGTAACAAAAATTTGGACATCATGTTGAACAAATATATAATCCAAACATTGATGGGATCTACTGGGAATCCAATTAATAAAAATGAAAAAATGGCTCGTGAAAAGGAAAAGAGAAATCATGCAATAATGATTGTGAAAACTACACAAGTGAACCCCAGGAGTAGACTTTAGTATTGGTCACTAAAGATTGATACATTGGGATTAAACCCACAGGGCATATTGGCAGAAACTTAACTTTTGATTGATGAGGATTAATCTTGTCTCTTCGTTACTATTAAATATTTAATAATTAAAAAAGAAAAATGTAAGAATAATGAATTGTCATTTTTTTAAATGATTGCGAGAATAATATTTGATTTTTACCGGTGAAGAGTCAAATATTTCTTTAATTATGCAGTGGCTCTATCAAAATAAAATAAAAATAATCTCTCCCGTGGGGATGATGTGATTTTTCACCTCAATTTCTGAAAGAAACGCACCGACGGTGATTATCATCGTGGCATTTGGTTTTGTTTGGCTTTAACATATATTTAGTGGGTCCATAGAAATATACGACAACGATTGATTTACAGGGACACCTTTTTATTTTTCCTTTTCTTTGCCATTCATTTCAAGATTTGGTTTCACCCAATTTTATGACGCCACTTTTTACTTATTTCAATCTCTTAAAATAAATTTCGATCGGTTAAAAGCTTAAATTATAATAATTAAAACTCAATGTTATGGGTTCTTTTTTTATAGTATTTAGAGCACACAAATATCTTTTTTTTTTTATGCGAGACAAATTTTAATTATAATATTTTATCAAAATCTTATAGATGTTTCTTTCATTTTTTATATTGACTAATAAATTAAGAACAATATAGGTTGTATAGGTATTGGAGTTCTGACTCATTTAAAATCTTTCCAATTTAGTTTTGGCCTTTTTTTTTCTTTCTTTGTAAAATTATCCAAATATAGAGAAATTCTCGGTAATCTTGATTCCTTTCGTCAATCTCTCACCTTAAACTCTGTAGTCTCTTTTTTATTTAATATAAAAAAATCTAACATTTTTAATTTAAATGAATTAGGAAGAAGTAAAGAATTTCACAAAATTGATCAAAACTGTGTATATATGTGTTGTGAGTGGAAAAAGAAAAGAAAAGATGGAGAGGGGCACGGCAGCAATGTGGGAATAATATGTATGGATCCGGTATGATATGATATTGTGTACAGGTGGTGAAGGTGTATATCTATATATTTAATTAAAGAATAAAATCCTCCAATACGAAAAAGAATTTGAGAAGTGATTGAGCTGGGTGAGAGATCCTAATGGCCGACGCCGGGGCTTGGGACGGACTGTATAAGGTGTCGGCCACTGAGCTTCTGGTCGACGGCGGCGGCATGGCCTCTGTTGCTGGGAGTAGAAGCCGGCACCGGGCCCTTCGGGAGAGAGGCCAGAAACAGGCTGCTGCACGGCGTCGTTCTGGCGGCAGAAGATGCGAATATGAGGAGGAAAATGAGAGCCCAAGTGAGGATTAGAAAACGAGCCATGGAAAAATGCAAAAATATTTGAGTAATGAATAATTAGAGATTTGGAGATCAGAGGAGAGTGGAGAGAGGTTATTTATAGAAGAAATCAGGGGAAGATTGGCGTAAGGCCTGAGGGGGGTTGAGAAAGAAGGTCAACATCAAATGGGTTTTGCTTTTGACTATTTATTTAAAAAGAAATGGGAATTGAAGGGCGAAGGGGCTGTGTCGTGAGGTCGCCGCCGACCACAGTGGCAGTCAGCAGAAGATCAAGATACAGAGACAGAGAGAATCCCGTGTCTCCACGGCAGACTCAAATTGAATTGTATTTGCTTCTTTAATTTAATTTTGTGGGAAGATGATTTATGAGCACTCCAACGCTGAAATCATGCTGCGCTGTTGCATGTTGCCTGTAATGGCGGAAGCGAATTTGGCACCTGAGTTCAACGTGAGGTTAAGAGAGTAAATGAGAAGACATCGTAACAATGAGTAATTTCCCTTAACATTCAAGATAATTATTGCAACATTTTATCAAATTTAAGGTCAAAGTTGTAACACATGTCCAAAATTTAAAGTATAATTTAATGAAGTTGAGAGTTTTAAGGGAAAAAAATGGTAAATATTAGTTTGTTTCTCTTATTTGTATGATTATTTATTTTCTATGTGCCGAAACTAATAAATTTCTGCCATGTGCGAACTTGAAAATAATAAGATTTCTCATAATTTTGGCATTTTCTCTCTCTAGAGGTTACAAATTATAATTGATTTTTTTTTTTTGTTTCTTATAATTTGTTAAAATTTATTTATTTATCGAAGAGACCGTGTTTTACTCTGTGTGCTGCGGTTCCCTAAAATAATTAAAAAAAAGATATATATTTGAATTTAATGTCATTTTTTTGTGATGTAGCAGGCAGAGGTGTAGTGGAGGAGACGAGTGTCATTAATATAGGCTGCTTCAAAATGCTTTATTGATTCAACTCTTGAGGCGGCGGAAAGAAGAAAAATTTATTACATTTTCCACCCAATAAAGCTTTTTGAAAGCCGGCATTAAAAAGGCCAAAAGAAGAAAAGAAAAAAAAGGACAATTGACGAAGCATATAATCAGCAAAAGATTGTGGATACTTCGAACCATGAATGAATACTAGCACAAGTATCCATCAAGTATTCAAGAAAAGTAAGCAATTTGTAAATATGAATGATGTCAAAATTATTTTTCTTATTTCTCACGAGCACGTAGATTCTGTAATTGAGGTTTTTCGTTGTTGGATTTGTAAGATGATTACAAACAAAATCTCACATTTCTAGAAAAGAAATAATCTTGAGTGTATAAGAAAGGACAATTATCTCATTGAAGATACTTGGGTACTAAAGGTACCGTTGTTCTTAACAGTTGTCTAGATTGAACATTGTAATAAGTATAAAACGAGGTAGATGATACTACAAGAAGTCTTATGTCCTTGTCATTGTATCATCTCAAGCAACAAATTTGAGGAAAGGGATCTGGCACGAACATTAAACCAATCATTTCCCAAACAATATACAGATGATGGATCAAAGTAAAAATAATTTAAAATTAATATATTACGATGCCAATTAGAACATAGATTAACGAGTCAAGGCATAAATCCCTCATTTTTCCACTTATTGACGTTGGATTTTGTTTTCTTTTATACAAAAAAGTCAAGCATAAAAAGAAAACCCAACAACAAGAAGCCCAT
>NW_019104508.1:649516-696813 GCF_001995035.1 Momordica charantia
CCATCCTTTTTAATATGTTAAGATAAGAATATTATCAAGACAACCCTCGTGCCCATTGTCATACCCCTCTCAACCATTCTTGCACCTTTTATTTATTTATTTATTTTTTTGAAAATATGGTCCATAAGATCAATTCACTCAATAAAAACAATCTATTTGTCCAAAATTTGACACTAATCGCTGTGTATATACATCACTAAACTCTGCGTGACTTTATTTTTTGTTTTATCAAATAAATTTTAATATTCTATTATACATGGATATTCTTCTTTCTTAATCAACATGGTACTTTTGTCGCACACTTGTCACATTAGATTTTGGAGGACAAGGTGGGGACACGTATTTGTTTTGTTTAAATTTGAGTTGAATTGAAGAGTAAAGTGTGACCCGGAAACAAAAATAATATAAATGAAAGGAAAGCAAAGGGCGTCGGCACAAAATTGGGAGGCAGTGTGGAATGTTTACAAGAGGAGGCCCCCATTGTCAACAGCTTAGGGGTCTGCGCTTGGACAGGATTTATATTTTATCCATTAATTTCCAATTCCATGCCCCCAAACCTTTTATCCTGTTCTATTCTATTCTCTGATTCCAACCATTTTTTCACCAACATACACAACGAACACCATGCCCTTCATTTTTTTATTCGTTGCATTAATTATACCCCATCTCTCTTCTTCAACTGCTTGTGTCTATGTGCTTCTACATAATTTAAAAGTACATAATTAGTATTTACTCCAACCCCACATTATTCACCAAAAATGGTTCTGGTTCTTTTCATTTTAAGCGGGAAAAAAAGGGATGGGCCTGAAGAACTTAATGGGCTGTGAATTCTCCTGGGCCGCCAACCCAGAACAACTTGGTCCATTTTTATTATTACTATTGTTAGTAGGTGAAATAGGTACTTGTGGCTGTGGGTGGATTGTTCCCAATAAGTGGTAGAAAATCTTAATTTAATGAAAAGAGAATAAAAATGTGGCAGACTCTTCAGAGTCACAGCTAGAACTGAGCATGTGAGACTTGAGAGCATTAGATTTAAAAAAACTATATTATAAAAGAAATTCAAATTCAAATATCCAAATCTACTGCCAAACATATATTTGAAAAACAAAAAATTATATTTCCATTAAATCCTTGTTTTCATATTTATATTTTCAAATTACCAACCAAAATCTACAGTGTGACCCTTTTATTGGTTTTGTAATTTTGCATGCAAAGGTATCAATTACAGGACCCACTCCCTTGAGTGCGTGAGTTGTGTATTTTTGGACCTCTCCCAATTTTAATTCATCCATGTATATTTTTTCCAAACTCCAAAGTCCAAAAATGCCTCAGCCTATAATACTATATATATATTGTATATCGTATAGCTCAGCCCTCTCAGTGGCTCCAAATTTGAGGCAGATCCATCTGTGGATTCTAAACTCACCCTTATGCCACTTTGTTTTATCCACACTTTCCCCAAAACAAAACCCCCCCTCTTTTTTTTATCTCTTTTCCTTTTTAACCATAACATTGGATTCCATCCAATCTCACCTCCTCCTTTTTTGTGTATTAAATAAAAAATTTGTGTCAATGCTACGTGTTTCTCTTCAAATCACATCATTAGCAACATAAAATATAACAAAAATCTCACCCGGAATCTTGAAAATAAACAATAAGTTTCTGACCAGACGCCTGACTATAATTAGTTGAAAGATAGAAAGAAAAAGAAAAAGAAAAAGGGAAAAATGATTGAACAAAAGGGGATTTCGTGTTGCAGGGTTGAACTCTGGATTAGCAACAATGTGTTATCAAAATAGAGAAGTACTACTGTTGAAGTTGTACAAAATAAACAAATCAAATTAGAACTGTATGTAGTTTTGTTGTCTACCCTCGAACTGTGGAACTCCATTAAAGAGCAAAAGTGGAAGCCGTACTAAAGATGGAAGCTTTTAGATTTGCCTCACAGAGCACCAAAACACCTACAACATTTGAACTGCATTCATCTAAATAACCCATTGATAAACACACATTTACAGATCTCAAATTGGAACCAAATAATTAATTAAAACACATAGGAAATCTAAATTAATTAGATAGAGAGAGAGAGAAAGTGGTGTGATTAAGCAGCTTACTCTGAATTTGAAACAACTTTTTTGCCTCGAGCTCAACAGAGTCTCGAGTCTCCTTTGCAAATCCGTTTGATTGAAAACTTGACCCGAAGAGCTCAAATAGACATTGCGTTGGAGAGGGGGAGACCAGAGGCCACTTGTCTCGTAATCGAACCCAAATTCTGTGGCATCGAAGAATTTCTCCAGCAGTCTGTCCGAAGTGTATTTGGATACCCTCTGAACCTTGGGAGTGGAAGTGACGATGTTATTAGGAGGTGAAAATGGCAGTTCGGAGATGGACATTGATGGAGTTTGGAACCCAATTGGAGCCCAGAAAACACAAAGGAAAAGAAAAAAGGGGATCGGATTAGGATAATGTGATGAAAATACAGGGGGGTGTTTGAAGAAGACAAAGGTGTTTTCTTTTTCAGAGGTTTAAATGTGATGGCCGATGGGTGAGGAATATTGAAATGGACGTATGTGGCTGTGCAATTCAATGATAGAGAAGACGTGACAAGCATGATGGTCAATTTGGGGGTTTTTTCCTTTGAATTGGGGGCCAGGCCGAGGTCTATTATTCTGGGTTATGTTCCATAATTAATAATAATAATAATAATGATAGAGTTGTTGGGTTCATTTGATTGAAGTGTTAGGTGGAGGGTTGAGAAATCAGAATAATGAGATTATTATTTGGGGGTAGAGAATCGAGATGATTAAAAAGGAAAAGAGAGCTTGTTGACCCTACCTTATTGGGGGGTTTGAACAGAGTCAGAGTGAAAGAATTGGTAATTAATGATCGACCCATTAGAACATCTATGAAGGATTTTAAAGATGGAGGGAATCAGAGGCTGATGAGGTAATTGGTCCATGTGACATCACAGATTCCAGGGCTTTGGGTAAGGTTCTGGTTGTGTTTGGACCATAAGAAGAATAGGGAGAAATTGTCCAAAACGGCGTTGGGGGATGGGTACTGGGTAGCTCGTTTTTTTCTCAAGTACTTGATTAGTGAAGTGAGGATTTAAAAATGGGTTGTTTGATCAGATTGGCAGCCTGAAATTGTCTGCCTTTTTTGCTGATTTTGACTTCCGATCACTGATTCCTGGTGGGTCTCGGTTAGTTGGTGTCATCTCCATCTCTCTTTCACTGTGAATTGAATAATGTATGTTATCCATTTTATGAAGCATGAAAAAAGTTAAAAGGGTGGAATGGAAGAGAGATCAGAAGGAAAATGGTGGTGCCTTAACTTTTGGTAAGTGAGGGGAAATTGTGCAATCTCATTCACTGCCAATTTCCCACACAGCCTCTTCTCTCTCGAAGGATGATATGTTTGTTTGGTGATTTCTTTTAAAAATAATATAACAAGTGAATGTGTAAGAATTTGAATTCATGATATCTTGGTCAAGATACATATATCAATTACAAACTCATGTTGATGTTGGTGCATTTATTTTAATTAACCATAATTTTATAAGCTATTGAATGGCGTGTTTGAGAGTTTTTTCTTTTATTTTTTTTTTTTTTGTTAAAGATAGTATTTGTGTCCCAAGTACTCCTATAGAAATCATTTGTCTTGAAATACCATTTTCATAAGTATCCATAGTATGAGTGGGTTTGAGATGTCTATTTTTTTTGGAAGACTAGAGCGTGTATTTTGCCAAAATTTTAAGGCTAAATTTTGGTAGTTTGTGTATTCAAAATTTTAGTTGGATCTATTCACAAAATAACCATTGAGTGCCTTTGTCAAAAACCCTCAAATTTTGTATGAAAACCAATTTTGATATCTATTTCTTTCCAACTTTATCAATCTAATACTCGACAAAAATACATTTAATCATTCATTTAAACAATTCCTCACACAATAATTTATTAGTAAGTCAAAATTACTATACTAGTTCAAATTTAAGGTAAAAGTTGAAAGATACGTCTATAAAACACAATAGGATAAAATAGAAAGCTTAGAATACAAACTGACAGTTCAGTATAAAAATAAAAATTTTTTGTTGTTGTTGTTTTTTCTTTTTTTTTTTTTTTTAAATACTTGCAAATAAAAGCACTAAAACTAAAGAAACAATATATTCAAATCACAAAATCACATACATCAACTGAGGTCACAATTAAAGTTAAAAACCATATGTTGTGAGCAAATACCATAATTATCCTTCTGAATTCCGACAGTGGAATCTAATCGAGGGAGGACAGTGACGTCATTTAGACAGTTTCCTCGGGTTAATCTTAATCCTGTCTGCTCGAAGTTGAAATGTTTTGAAAATGGACATTTAATTTAATTTGTAAACCCTCTCCCTTTGTTTGGCTTTTGACTGTGGAGTCCTGCCCAGGTCCAGAGGGGTCCTCCGCATTTCCCACTCTCTTGATTTGAACAAAACAAAGGCTCCAAAAAGAAAAAAAACACAGCTCCGGTAGAAAAGAAAGGAAAAAGAAAAGATTTTTACAGTGACTGTGGTCTGTGAGAGAGTGGAGAGAGAAAGTCCGCGATCTGGAAGAAAACCCCTCTCTCTCTCTCTCTCATTGTCCTTTTGAAGGGGTTCTGAGAAATGGCTGCCTACAGAGCTGAAGACGACTATGACTATCTCTTTAAGGTGGTCTTAATCGGAGACTCTGGCGTTGGCAAGTCCAATTTGCTTTCTAGGTTTACCAAAAACGAGTTTAGCCTCGAATCTAAGTCCACCATTGGGGTCGAGTTCGCCACTCGGAGCTTGAATCTTGATTCCAAGGTTATTAAGGCTCAGATTTGGGACACCGCTGGTCAAGAACGGTGAAAAACTCTTTTCTCTCTGCCTCTGCTTTTCCATTTCATTTCTATTCTTTGTTTCTGATTTTATGATCTGGGTCCTTGTCTTTTTTAGTGGAAACATTGTTATGTGACATATGGGCCTCTGTTATTGTTTTATTGCTTTTTGCCTTCTGGTCTTTTTGATATGTAATTGCCCCTAAATTAATTGCTCTATTACCTTCGATTTCTTTGTTCATTTGTTTAATAGGTTTAGTTGTTGATCGATTGTAATGGGGTACCAGAAGGGTTTGGTGGATCTAAGGACGTTTATTCAAACGTAGATTATTTATAGCTAAACAGGAGTCTTTTCTTTTCTGATACTCACTCACTATTTGAATTGATTGATTTTTTTCCTTCTTTTCCCTGGTGGGGAAGAGGGGTTGATTTTTGTGTTCTCTGGTATGGTAGTGTCAATGCCATGAATATGAGTAAAGAATGTGAAGTAAAATGTGGAAACTTTGTAGTGGTTTTGAAAATGGTACAAAGTTTACTGTCACGAGGAGGTTGAGAGATATTTTAGGAGAAAATAGAGCTCTGTTTTGTTGTATAATTTGCATCGGTAGTTGGCACCTAAATGAAAGGCTTCCATCACTATCATGCTAGATGCTACCTTCTCCATAAAACACCACAGAGAAAGGAACAAGAGAGATAGCAAATCAAAATGATAGGCCTTTTGATAGATCCAAATGCAATTTTTCATTTGGTAATGCATATGCTCGAAACGTGTCTTTTAGGCTTAAAGTAGAAGGTCCCGTTGCGTAATTCAGACATTATGTGTTTGCCAGTACAAATTGCACAACCGAAGACTTTCAGCTGTAACATCAACTTTTTATAAAGCTTACTGTTTCTCTACTATTCTCTTCAAAATAATTACCACCTTTCCATTTTTAGGCATTGTGTTAGGTTATTCCACCTCAATTATGGAAGTGGTTGAGTGTTGGTTTATAAATGTGAAGAAGAACTTCACCTCCTTAAATTAGTGTTTGGGTTGAGAGTGCCAATGAATATCATTTAGTAGTATAGGTTAGGCTACAGTTTATGCGAGATTGTGTTTATGTGAACATCTAATTCAAAGATTGATACACATCCCTTATCGTGTAAAAATGGTTGACATGGAGTGTTGTTTATAAACTATATGAGACAGTTTCACCTCCTTAACTGGTCTTTGAGGTTGGCAGAACCCATTAACGCTAATATCTTGGGGTTCTGCAGGCAGCTATAAGATCTACTTTTACTGTCTTATTTATCTGGAAAGATTGACTCAGTTCTCATTATATCATGGTGAGTGCAAGTTAAATGGAATTCTAACCTTTCACAAGAGGGGTAATTTTAACGATTGATGGATGGCTGCCGGTAGATGATTGTCACATTTTGTACTGTTAGGCAAGGAATTTAGGAAACGATCAAAAAAGTTACATTTAATGCCTGTATATATCTCATGTATAATTCTCGAGTGAACAAGCTTTATCTGTACTGAAAATGGGAGCTTGACCTGCGTGACAGACTTTTAACTAGTTTCACCTTATAATTTAATTGCCTTACATTTCCACATCTCTCTTCTGTCATATAATCTTCTCAAATTTATAGGTACCGAGCGATTACAAGTGCTTACTATCGAGGGGCAGTTGGTGCCCTGCTTGTGTACGATGTTACTCGACACTCCACATACGAAAATGTTGAGAAGTGGTTGAAGGAGTTGAGAGATCATACTGATCCCAACATTGTAGTGATGCTAGTTGGCAACAAATCAGATCTACGCCACCTAGTGGCGGTCTCGACCGAGGATGCAAAATCATTTGCTGAGACAGAGTCCCTATACTTCATGGAAACCTCTGCCCTTGAAGCCACAAACGTGGACAATGCCTTTGCTGAAGTGCTTACACAAATATACCACATAGTGAGCAAGAAGGCGATGGAAGCTAGTGACGATGCGGCTGCATCAGCCGTTGTAGCTAAAGGGGAGAAAATCGACATCAGTAAGGACGTCTCTGCGGTAAAGAAAGGTGGTTGCTGTTCCAGCTAGAGTTCCAACCCGAAGTTGCTGCGCTGGTTTGTCTCCTCGCCCGATTCCTATTTTACATTTTGTTTTACACATGGTACACCGTGGTTGTGTGAAATTTTTTCCAGGGATGCATAGAGTAGGAGCAATTCATGGGGATTGATTTGATGTACTTTACTGTTTCGTTTACTGATAATGTTAACTTCTTATGCAACAAAAAATACTGATGCTTTAGCTGCTAAACATGGGAGTTGGGGATTACGGTTTATACTTATTTGACTTTTGAGGGACTTTGTTCCCCAATTACAGAATTGTTATGGCTTTTAGTTTTCAAAGTCCAAGATAGGTTTCACCTATTTTCTTCTTTTCTTATAGTTTATTCCTGCTGTGGTTTGTTTCCCAGAATATCTGAAGTTGTTAGAAATATTAATAGAACTCCAACTCCTACACATAATTATTTCATTATTTGTGTTTGCCGTTTACTTTTATATCCATTCGAAAGCTTAATGATATCGAACATGAGCATAGCTCAGCGGTATTGATATGCAATTCCTCCCTTTGAGGTTGCTATATCTCCAAATTATTGTACCCTAAAAAAAAAAGCTCAATGATATCGGGTTTCACAGGTCGAGTATATGGTGGATCGGATACTAGGCCTCACCCTCCAGATATGTAAATATATTTTGTTGTTGTTGAAGATATATTGCCTAGCAAGATGGCTCAGGTTGGCTTTATACATATTATTATTATTTTATTTTTTATTTGAAGTTAAATAATTGGCTAAACAGCCGTTCCTAATCTTTTAGGTAATGTTATATTTAATTCTTAATTATTTAAAATTTTAATTTTCCCGTATTATATTAAAAATTATTATTAGATCATTCCAAAAATAAATTAAACAACGAATAAATATATCATTAAATTATTACTTTAATAATATGTTTCATCCAAGCATTTCACTTAAAAGAACATAAATTTTGTTCGTGAACATAGACTTTTTGTTAATTTTAATTTTATTTTTATATAAACTAATCAAGAACTTTAAATATATTGAGGTTAGACACTTTTGGACACGTCACCTAAAAAAATGGATTTTCTGGATGGTTAGACATATTTTGTCATGTTAATAAAATAATAATTTAATGATATACATTTTGTCGACAAATTTTTAATAATTTTCGTATGAAATGATTTAATAAAGAACTTTTAATACATCAAGGTCAAAAATTAAAATGTTAAAAAATTAAAGATTAAATTAAGAATTTAATGTTAAATGTAGCGTAGATATTTCCAATCAATTTAGTTTATTTCTTTGAAACTAGAATTAAATCCAAATTTTAGTTTTTTCTTTCTAAAATTAAAAATAATTTCGCTGTCGGGAATTGAACCCAGCTTTCTCGAGTGAGAGCAAGTATCCACTTTTGTTGATGGTAATAAAATAATAATTTAATGAGACATCCACTTTTGTTAACAAATTTTTTATGGGATGATCTATTAAAGAAATCAAGGTTAAAATTAAAAATCTTTAAAAGTTAAGAACTTAATATTAAATGTACATAGATATTTCCGTTCAATTTAGTATCATTCTCTGGAATTATAATTAAATCCAAATTTGGTTTTTCTTGGAAATAAAAAAATTCCGTTGCCGGGAATCGAACCCGGGTCTCTCGGGTGAGAGCCGAGTATCCTAACCAACTAGACTACAACGGATATTTGTTTAGGCCTTAGATATAATCTAATTTAATTTTAATTTACAAAATCTTCTCCTCATATATACATATTTTTTAAGTAAATCTTCTCCCCATATTTTAAATAAATTTTCACGATTCTCTTTCCATATTTTAAATAAATCTCGGTTCTCTCTCATTATTTGGCCTCCCCTCTTCCTGCCATGGGTCACTCTTAATTAGATTATACAAAATACCATTTTAAGTTTTAGTTAAGCGTTGAACTTTAAAAGTTTTATTTTTATTATTGAACTTTAAAAATTTTAAAAATAACAACTGTCGGTCAAAACATATGGTGGAAATCTAATGTGGTAAGTTGTGAAAGTAGTGGTACACGTACATGGCTACTTAAAATTTAGAGTCGGTTTATGCCCACATGATTTCAAAAAGTTAACATATAATGGAAATCTAATGTGGTGAGTTGTAGAAAAACAACAATTTTTCGTTAATTTCCTATTAAAATAAAGATGAAATTATGATGTGACAAAGGTGTAAAATTGAGATTACATAATCTCAATTTTATATATCCAATTTCATAGATCACACTGTTGACTTTTCCTATGTTTGAACTATCCATGATTAAATAGGTTGTTAAATTTTATTGATGACTTTTCTCACAATATGCGATTTCGCAAACAAATTCAACTAAAACTGTAACTCTCTCAAGTTTCCCCCTCTAATCAACAACATTTCAGATGTGATTGACGGAAAAAAGAAAGACAATTTTTACTTTTCATATCAAAAAAAATTTATTGAGCAATAGTACCTAAATTTGTGGTCTACTTACCCCATAAATATAAATATATATACACACCATCTGTTCGAGATGTTCGAGTTTCCACGAGAAATCCTTCTCTATACAAGTTCTCAGATGGCCAGTTTTTGGAGCTTCTCTTTACGGTTCGAGACATAAAGAAATTTCCTAAATATTTTGATTAGGGGAAGAAAACAATATTTTATTTTAATCTCCAAATTTCTCCTCCCCTCCAAATGATAATAATAATAATAATAATAATAATAATAAATAAATCACACTCTTTTGAATTAACCAAAGATTCTTCATTTTTATTTTAACAAGAAAGCTAACAGAATCGTTTGTTGAAGGTTAAGGATCAACACGAAAATTTCGGAAATAATAAGTCCATAAATGAAACCTATCTCAAATTTTAGGGATATAGTTGAAACTTACCACTTATTTTTCCACGTGTATCTCTATTTTTACCTATCACATTTTCATCTTAAAACTCACTATCAATTTATAGGCATTTTGTATAATTTACCCTTCCAATATATAATTTTAGGTAATACTGTATTGATTTTATAGTAAATTAAAATTGAAAAAGATAGTGGTATTGCATATACAATAGAATTAAATTTGAAATGAGAGTGGGCGAGAGGTGCAATTGTTGAGCGTGGTGAAAGTTGACTAGTCAACGAAACGGTAAAAAAATAAAAATATCTTGTGAATGGGACGTGTGTGGAGCATTGGAAGTGAGCGCGGGCGTGGTACTTCGGGCTCCACTCCAAAGATTACATTTAATTTTGTATTACCCAAATCTCTCTACTTACCCATCAAAATTCTCCAAATATTGGAGAGGAAAATAATAATTCATCTTAATCTCGAAATTTGTCCCACCGCAAAAACAACAATAATAAATAAATAAACAAATGATACTATTTTTGTAGGTTGAAAAAAAACGACACTTGTTTTATAGAAACCAAGCAGATCCACATTTTTATTTTCATTTTAGTGAGAAAGCTAGCTAATAAAATTATTTTGTTGAAGGACGTCAAAAGGTTGTTAAAATGAAAAATTTGAAATAATAAGCACATAAATAAAATGTGTCTCAAATTTCAAGGACATAATTGAAACTTTGCACCTATTGTGTTGATTTTATAATAAATTAAAATTGAAAAAAATATAGGTATTACATATATAATAGAATTAAATTTGAAAGGAAAAAACCGGAATGTGATTGTGTGGAGGGTGGTATGAAAGTTGACCAAGTCAACACAACGGTAAAAAAAAAAAAAAATATTTTGTGAATGGGACGTGTAACGACTGGGGAGCGTCGTGGGAAGTGGTGCTTCCCCTCCAACAGTTACATTATTTAGTTTTATAATCTCTCTATAAAACCCTAATTTGCTCTCCTCTCCTCTCCTCCATCACAATCGATGGACAAAAAATAGGGTTAGGGTCAGAAGAGATGTGAAGAAATAGTCGAGAATTGAGCAGATCAAGATTTCTTTGTTTGCTTCGCATTCCGGTAATTTCTTTCTCTTCTTGATCTTTTTCTTCCTTTCCAATTGGTATGCCTTACTTAATTATTATAATTATTTGATTAATTACATCGTCTAGATCATGTCATGTATATGTTTATATTTAGGTGTGTTCTTAATTTCTCTTGCTTTCGAAACTTCTTTCATCCATCAGATTTTATAATTAGTTTTGAATACTACTCTATATCGATGGAGGATCCAGTGGGATATATCTCTCTGATCTGTTGTGTTGTTTTGTATCAACATCTGGGTCTCAAATTTGGGGGTTTTGCCCTTTCTTTCCTCCTTCTTCTGTTTACTATTATTTCATACCCTAAACCCTAATTAGGTCTACATAATATATTTGGACTTGGCAACTATGTATCGAATTCTTTAATTTTTTATGGAATTAGTTACATATTTTTAAGTGTTCAGTTCACTGATTTGATGATTTTGCTGGGTTGTCTTGCAGAAAACAATATATTTTAATTTCCTCCACTGTGCCGGGTTTAGGGATTGGAGCAGATTAATTAATGAGGTAATTAATTAAAAAGATGATGTTCTTGTTCTGAACTCAGCCACAGCCACAGCCACAGCCACAGCCACAGCCACAGGTTGAATATATATTGTAAGCTAATTAATTTAATTTCTGTTTTGGATTACAGGTTGGCATGGCATACGCATATGCATATCGAAATCATCCTCTACCAAATCTCACACACAGGACTCTTAAGAGGTATGTCATGTAATTCCCATTAATTTTTTGGGCTTCTGTGCTGCGTATTATTCATTTTTTTAGAGCAGTTTTTCTTTTCTCCTCTCTAAAAATTAAAATTATTTCCTCTCTTTTTAACATTTTTGTGAATCTCTTTCAATTTTTTTCCTACGCTTTTCTTTTCTCCTCTCTAAAAATTAAATTTTTTTTTTTGGTAAAAAGTTTTTCCCTCCTATTAACTTTTCTATCGCTAAAAGTTTTTCCCTCTGTCACAAAAACTATCTCAAAAGTTTACGTATAACTCTTTTAACTTTCTTTTCTTCAGGACCTTTTCTCTTCTAATGTACTTTCTAAAACATTTTTTCTCTATTATTTTTCAAACTTTTTTCTATTTCAAAATTTTTTAAATCTCTTTAAATCTTTAAAGTTCAAATATTTTCTCTCATTATATATTACTTTTCTCTATAAAAAGATTTTTTCCCTTCAATTTTTATTTCATTTTATAATTTTTTCTCTGTCAAAAGTTTTTGTGCATCTTTTTTTAACTTTTTTTTTTATATTCAATTTTTCTTTCACAAAACTTATTTTTAATCTCTTTTTAATTTTTATCTTCAAAATTTCTCCTAATTTAATGTTTGATCTCTTTAAAAGTTTTTCCAATATCTTCTTTTCACTCTTTTTCTTTTTCTAAATCTCTTTTAACTAATATTATCTTCAAAGTTTCTCTATTTCACTTATTTCTATATGTTAAAGTTATTTCATTTCTTTTAAATTAATTTTACAAACTCTTCTAATTTTTTTTTCATATTTTTTTCTCTCTAAAATTTTTAATGTACTTTTTACTTTTTTTCTCTCTCAAAATATTTTTAGTAAATTTACTTTTAAAATATCTACTTTTAACATTTTTCCAATCTCCATTTAATTTCCCTTTTCCCTCATTTTTTTCTTTTTGTAAATTTCTTTAACTCTGTTATCCTCAAAATTTCTCTATTTAACTTCTTTTCTATAGGATAAAGTTATTTCATCTTTTATTTTTAACTTTTTCTTCTAAATTAATTTTAAAAACTCTACTAACCTTTTTTTTCTCCTTCTACTTTTTTCTCTAAAAGTTTTTGCTGTACTTGTATAACTTTTTTTTTTATTTTTAAAAAGCTTTCCCTCTCTTTCAAATTTTCTTCTCTCCCAAAAGCTTTCCTTTTTAATTTCTTTTAACTTTTTTATTTTTAAAATATCTCTCCTACCATTTTTATCTTAAAAAATTCTCTTATTTTACAAACCTTTTTCACTCTAAAAGTTATTTCTTTTCTCTTTTTAAGGTGGTTCTCTCTTAAAAATTTTGTGAATCTTTTTCAATTTTTCTATATCCTTTTTTTACACCTTATTTTTCTCCTCTCTCAAAATTTCTTTAAAACTTTTTCAAAAATTATATTTCGAAAGTTTATGTAAAACTCTTTTAACTTTCTTTTCTTGAAAACTTTTTCTCTCATTATGTATTTTTTTTGTCTCTCAAAAACATTTCTTCGCTATTTTATTTTCAAACTCTTTTCTCTCCCAAATTTTTAAAATCTCTTTAAGTTTTTAATGTTAAAATATTTCTGCTCATTATATCTTTATTTCCTTCAAAATTTTTCTTATTTTATAATATTTTATCTCTAAAAGGTTTCCAAATATTTTTTAACTGCTTTCCTCCTTCAAAATTTGTTGTGTATCTCTTTTTAACTTTTTCATCTTCATAATTACTCTGATCCTATAAAAGTTTTTTATCTAAAAAACGTTTCTTTATCTCTCTTTTTAACTATTTTTTTCTCTAAAATTTTTTAAAGATTTTTTACTTTTTTTCTTAAGAAAAATTATCTAATTATATAACTTTTTCTCTCTTAAAAGTTTTTCTCCAATTCAAAATCTTCTCGATCAAACCTTTTTGTAAATATCTTTTTTAACATTTTTATCTTAAAAAAAAAATTATTGTACCACTTTTTCACTCTAAAAATTATTTCATCTCTTTTTAACGTTTTTCTCCCTTAACATTTTTAATCCAATTTTTTTTTTCTATCATTTTTCGAACTTTTTTCTCTTTCAAAATTTTTTAAATCTCTTTAAATCTTTAAAGTTCAAATATTTTCTCTCATTATTTATATTACTTTTCTCTATAAAAATATTTTTCCCCTTCAAATTTTATTTCATTTTATAATTTTTTTCACTCTCGAGAGTGGTTAGTGCATCTCTTTTCAACTATTTTTTTTATTTTTATATTCAAAATTTTTCTTTCACTTTATAACATCTCTCCGTAAAAGTTTTTCTCTCGGTCAAACTATTTTTCTTTCACAAAACTTATTTTTAATCTCTTTTCAATTTTTATCTCCAAAATTTCTCCCATTTTAATGTTTTCTCTCTTTAAAAGTTTTTCCAATATCCTCTTTTCACTCCTTTTCTTTTTCTAAATCTCTTTAACTAATATTATCTTCAAAATTTCTCTATTTCACTTATTTCTATATGTTAAAGTTATTTCATTTCTTCTAAATTAATTTTACAAACTCTTCTAATTTCTCTCTAAAATTTTTAATCTACTTTTTACTTCTTTTTCTCTCTCAAAATTTATATTTTTTTAAATGATCTCCTTTTTATCTTCAACAATTTTCTTTCATTCTATAACTTTTTTTATTTATAAAAGTTTTTCCCTCTCTCTTTCAAATTTTCTTCTCTCCCAAAAGTTTTCCTTTTTAATTTCTTTTAACTTTTGTACTTTTAAAATATCTATTTTAACATTTTTCTAATCTCCATTTAATTTCTCTTTTCCCTCATTTTTTTTTCTTTTTGTAAATTTCTTTTAACTCTGTTATCCTCAAATTTTCTTTATTTAACTTCTTTTCTATAGGTTAAAGTTATTTCATCTTTTCTTTTTAACTTTTTCTTCTAAATTAATTTTAAAGACTCTACGAACTTTATTTTCTTTACAGTTTTTTTTTCTTTCTACTTTTTTCTCTCAAAAACTTTTTTCTTCTCTCCCAAAAGCTTTCCTTTCTAATTTCTTTTAACTTTTCTACTTTTAAAATATCTCTTTTAGCATTTTTATCATCAATTTTTTTTATTTGACCATCTTTTTACTCTAAAAGTTATTTCTTCTCTCTTTTTAACGTTTTTCTCTCTTAAAATTTTTGTAAATCCTTTTTAATTTTTTTATAATCATTTTTTTTCTACGCTTTTTTTTCTCCTCTAAAACATTTTTTCTCTAACTTTTTCAAACTCTTTTCTCTCCCTATTTTTTAAAAAATCTCTTTAAAATTTTAAGGTTCAAATATTTTCGCTCATTCTATACATTATTTTTTTCAATTTTGGTTTCATTTTATTTTTCTCTCTCAAAAAGTTTTTTGCATCTCTTTTAACTTTTTTTATCTTAAAAATTTTTCACTCACTCTATAACATCTTTCCATAAAAGTTTTTGGGTTTTTTTTTTTTAACTTCTTTTGAACTTCAAAATTTTTCTTTCATTCTATAATATCTCTCCATAAAAGTTTTTTCCTCTTGCAAACTATTTTTCTTTTACTAAACTTATTTGTTTTAATCTCTTTTTAAATTTTCTTTCTTCAAAACTTCCCTCATTTTAATGTTCTCTCTCTAGAAGTTTTTTCCCAATCTCCATTTAATTTCTCTTTTCCCGCATTTTTAAAAATCTCTTTAACTATATTATCATCAAAATTTCTCTATTTAACTTTTTTTATATGTTAAAGTTATTTCATTTTCTTTTTAACTTTTTCTTCTAAATCAATTTTACAAACTCTTCCAACTTTTTTTTTCTTCACATTTTTTCATCATTCTACTTTTTTCTCTCTCAGAAAATTGTTGAAGATAACGTTTTTTTAATTTATAAATGTTTTCCCTCTCTCTTTTAAATTTTCTTCTCTCCCAAAAACTTTCCTTTCTAATTTCTTGTTATTTTTAAAATATTTCTTTTAACATTTTTATCTTCAAATTTTTTTCCCTCATTCTACCACCATTTTCACTCTAAAAGTTATTTCCACTCTTTTTAACGTCTTTTTCTTAAAAATTTTGTGAATCTTTTTAAATTATTTTGTATCCATTTTTTTCTTTGATTTTCTTGTAAACATCTTTCTAACTTTCTTTTCTTCAAAATTTTCCTTACACTCCATTAATTTTTCTATCTCTAAAAGTTTTTTCCTCTATATACAAAAAATTATCTCTTAATAGTTTAACTTTTTTGTTCTTCACAGTTTTTTTTTCTCTCTAAAAGTTTTTTCTGTACTTTTTCTCTCAAAATATTTTTGTAAATCATATTTTTTAACCTTTTTATCGTCAACAAGTTTCTTTCATTCTATAACATTTTTTTTTATTTATAAATGTTTTTCCCTCTCTATTTAAAATGTTCCTCTCTTCCAAAAGCTATCCTTTTTAATTTCTTTTAAATTTTTTATTTTTAAAATTTCTCTTTTAACATTTTTATCTTCAAAAGATTTTCTCTCATTCTACTACCTTTTTACTCTAAAAGTTATTTCTGGTCTCTTTTTAACGTTTTTCTTTCTTAAAAATTTTGTTAATCTCTTTTAATTGTTTTATATCCATTTTTTCTACGCTTTTCTCCTTTCCTCTCTCAAAATTTTTCTTTTAAATTTTAACGCTTTGAACTTTCTTTCTTCAAAACTTTTTCATTATGTACTTTTTTTTTGTCTAAATCTCTTCAAAATTTCAACGTTGAAATATATTCTCTCCATAAACGCTTTTCCCTCTTTCAAACTATGTTTTTTCACAAAATTTATTTTCTTAATCTCTTTTTAATTTTTTATCTTCAAAACTTCACTCATTTTAATGTTCTCTCTCTAAAAGTTTTTCCCAATCTCCATTTAATTTCTCTTTTCCCTCATTTTTTTCAAAATCTCTTTAATTATATTATCTTCAAATTTTCTATATACAAAAATTATCTCTCAAAGTTAATGTAAAACACTTTTTAACTTTATTTTCCTCAAAACTTTTTATCTCCTGTACTTTTTTTTGTCTCTCTAAAACATTTTTTCTCTATTTTTATTCAAACTCTTTTCTCTCCCAATTTTTTAAAATCTCTTTAAGTTTTTGACGTTCAAATATTTTCTCTCATTATCTTAAAAATTTTTCTCTATAAAAAGATTTTTCCTTCAATTTTTATTTCATGTTATAAATTTTTCTCTCTCAAAAAGTTCTTGTGCATCTCTTTTAACTTTATTTATCTTAAAAATTTTTCTTTCACTCTCCATGAAAGGAAACTATTTTTCTTCAACAAAACTTCTTTTTTAATCTCTTTTTAATTTTTTTTTTATCTTCAAAATTTCTCTCATTTTAATGTTTTCTCTCTCTAAAAGTTTTTTTCATTCTCTATTTAATTTATCTTTTCCCTCCTTTTTTCATTTTGTAAATCTCTTTAACTATATTATTTTAAAAATTTCTGTATTTAACTCTTTTCTTATGTGTTAAAGTTATTTCAGCTTTCTTTTTAACTTCTTTCTCTAAATATATTTTAACTTTTTTTTTTCTTCATCATCTTTTTTAACCTTTTTATTTTAGAAAAAAGTTTTCTTTCATTCTATAACTTTTTTTATTTATAAAAGTTTTTCCCTTTCTCTTTCAAATTATCTTCTCTCCCAAAAGCTCAATTTTTTTATATCTATTTTTTAAAAAGTTTTTTCTCTCCCAATTCTTTTAAATCTCTTTAAAATTTTAATTTTCAAATATTTTTTCTCATTATATACATTATTTTTCTCTATAAAAAGATTTTTTTCCTTCAATTTTATATTTCATTTGATTTTTTCTCTTTCAAAAGGTTTTCTCTCTCAAAAGATTTTTTTGCACTTTTATTTTCTCTTCTCTCAAAATTTTACTGTAAACATGTTTAACTGTTTTTTCCAAAATTTTTCTCCCATTCTATTAACTATAATATCTCTCCATAAACGTTTTTCCCTCTTGCAAACCATTTTCTTTTTTCACAAAATTTATTTTCTTAGTCTCTTTTTAATGTTTTTTTCTCTTTTTAATGTTTTTTCTCTTTAACTATATTATCTTCAAATTTTCTCTATTTAACATTTTTTTCTTCACAGTTCTCAAAACATTTTTTGTAAATAATCTTTTTTAATATTTTTATCTTCAACAATTTTCTTTCATTCTATAACTTTTTTATTTATAAAATTTTTTCCCTCTCTCTTTCAAATTTTATTCTCTCCCAAAAAGCTTTCCATTTTTATCTTCAAAAAAATTTCTCTCACTATACCATCTTTTTCACTCTAAAATGATTTCTTCTTTCTTTTTAACGTTTTTCTTTCTTAAAAATGTTGTGAATCTTTTCAATTTTTTTATATCCATTTTTATCTTCAAAATTTCTCTCATTTTAATGTTCTCTCTAAAAGTTTTTCCCAATCTCCATTTAACTTCTCTAAGTTTTCTCATTGTATATAACTTTTTTCTATATGTTTTGTACTTTTTACTTTTTTTTTTCCTCCCAAAATCTTTCATTTTTAATTTCTTCCTTTTATAATGTTTTTCTCTTTAAAATTTTAATCTCTTTTGAACTTTTTTTTTATCTACAAAATTTCTCTCATTCTATATATCATTTTCTATCTCTAGGAGTTTTTAAACTTTCATTTCAACCATTTTTCTCTCCCCTTTTTTTGTTAATCTCATTCTATAACTCTTTAAAAAACATTCTCTCATTCTATATCTATATAGATATATATATATATATTTTTTTTTCTCTTTAAAGTTTTTCCTTCTAGATCTCTTTCAATTTTTAATTTGAACTTACAAAAAAATAAAAGAGATTAAGAGAGAAGAATTTTGAAGTTCAAAATACTGTGCGGGATTGGTTCAAACTTGACCGGTTTAGGACTTAAACAAAAGAAATGAATAATTTTAAAGAGAAAAAAGTCTCCACAGCTTTCATCGAAATAGTCATTAATTTACAGTGAAGGATCGAGGAATGATATTAACAAGTTAAAAGGACATAAAAAGACGTAACTTCGTATTCGAGCGCCGCCGTCTATGCTGAAAATGGTAACTAATTTCTCGGAATAAATCGGATCGAAAAAATCTGCCATTGAGTCGTCGGAAGGGATAAATTTCACATCCAACAATTTCTATATCAGAAACCTCTAATGAAGAATACGCAATTTTAAAGTACAGAGTCGTTAAGATCTATCTCATTTGTTGACCTAAAGGTCACAACTCCAAGAAATTCCATACATAACATGCAATCTAATTGATCCATACAATTTATACTTGCAAACGGGCATGATCCAGCATAAGTTTATTATTATTCTAAACAATGGAAATCATTTGTAGATGAATTTTTTCATTCTTCGGTCTTATAGGTTTGTGATAAGAAATTGAGCCACTCTTTAAGAACATCCTCAGTTTGAGCCAACTGATTAACTTGAGATTTCGACCAACCCAGGTTGGGCAGCACCAATAGTGAAGATGGTATCATAATTTTTCAAAAGCTTTGAGAGGATCATTGAAGTCTATTTCTGAAAAAAGTGGGAGATCAGCAGGTAGCGTTTCTGAACTCAATCCTTCTTCTCTCAGCTTCTGGATGACTTCCTTGAAAACGACCCTATTGCCATTTTCAGTCAGGTGCAGCCCATCACTGCAAACAAATGGACAGATTTCTCTTTCAAGAATGAAAATACTACAGATTCCCATATCAAGAGCAAGGAGAAGTAAGGAGGAGCAAAAAAGTTTCTCATAAGTCGTTCTTTGAAATCTAGATACTTATTAATACAGAAATCTTTTTGGATAGTGAATTTTTTAAAGTTGTTTCCATTTGAGTTTGGTTACTAAGAGTCTCTAACTTGGGAACACTAAAGATGAGGAAAAACACGAGCCATGGATGGTATAAATAAATGCACATTTATGATAAACGTGATCTTATAAAGCAATTTCTAGATAACTAAAGAAAAGGCACCCAACAACACCAGAAGAACCATGGGCAACAAACATGTTACATATAAGCTCAGCCTCAGAGCAGCTCAATTGGTTGAGTTGGCTTAGACTTGCTGTCTGTATGACAGGCCTCCAATTTGGTGCACCTATTCAAGGAAAGTTGAGGGGAAATCAGGCAGGGGATCGTCAGCTAAAAGCAATCAGCCGGAAGTGAGACGAGTAACTTGTAATTTGCATTATCGGGTTCAATAGTTTGTTCGACAAAAGGAATATTTGTACAGGGGATTGCCATGGGGGAAGGGAGTGAGGGTGGGGGGAGTGAGGGTGGTGCTAAGAGTTATTAGACTACCAACCATTGAACCCAAAATCTTAACCTAATAAGTACCGTTTATAGATATTTTAATATCCCCTCACTTGTGGGCTTGGGAATTGGAGAAGGCCTAACAAGTGATTATCAATATTAACTGGGGAGGAAATAACGTTATAGAATGAACTCAAGATCTCTGATACTATGTACAATCACTACTAATTCTGAAAGCTTTGAAATTTTGGATTGTTTTATAATGCTGAATGATAGCTCTCTTTTAAAGCTTTTTCAATCTATTGCTAGATCCTTAACATCGTACAGAGTAAAATCATTAGGAAATGGAAACTTTGACTGGCCTAGTCCGCCACAGAGAGGTAAAAGGGGCAGCTTAAGATTAAGCAATCACACCTAATTCTGTGGCCACATATGTGACAAAAATGTACATTTGTCCAAGTTTTACAAATTTGAATGTCCTGAAATAATTCCATATCTTGTAAATTCCAGGCATACATGATCAGTTCAACAAAACTTCCAAATAATACTGCAACAATGCCAACAGATCATTCGAACCATTTGCCTTTGTAAAAATATCAAAGCAAGCACGTGAATGAAAACAGAAGTACCTTAAACAAGCCTTTTCCCAGCCAGGAATTTGCTGCATCTTAGTCCAAATATCAATCACAGGAACCCCACATTCTGTAGCAACAGCAATGCAAGCCTTGGCATAATCACCAGCTGCATTGTTAGTCCTCTCAGGCTCATTTGATGGATTTTTAATATAAGGGTTTCTGCAGAAATTGTTTTAAGAGAATTGTTTTCATTTCCAATTATCAGACACATCATTTAAAAACTTGACTTAGATTAAGAGCGCAATATAATTTGAGCTAAACCAAGACAATAGTAGCGATAAGCATACAGTAGGCGCCCTTCTTCATCAATAGGAGGAGGAGTGATAAGTAGAATTCGGGTTGCTGGCCATTTCTTCTGAGAATCAAATAGAAGCAAAATTCAGACTCTTTTGGAATTGCAAGTAGAAAAAAAGGAAAAGTGAAACAGAAAAAATCATTGTGTTCTTATGTTGTTTGTAGGCACCACCACCAGTAACTTTTATGCAAATAACAAAAAGTTCCCACAGCAAGATTTGTATAAAGGTAAATTTGCTTTTCTCTGAAGGATTTTCTTGCAAAGTATACAGTTAACAGTCCTTTACATATGCATTTCGATAAGGGAATCCAACTAACCATAAAAACAAAACCCAGTTCAAAGTAATCCCCAATTATCATGCCAACCAAAAGGGTGTCTCCTCCAAAAACTGAGTTAAAAGCTGCTAGTCATATCGTCACATCGTTTTACTTTTAGATTCTACCAAAAAAAGTCTTGTACTAATAAAGACGTTATCCTTACTTATGTATATAAAATCTTCTCCACTTCTAACTGACTTGATCTATGTTCACATTCAAGCACAATATAAATCTAAAACTTTGGATATGGGGTATATTCCCTTTTCAGAAATTATTGACCAAGAATATGGCAGCATTGTGGTGCGAGGGGATACCTTGAAAAAGGAGACGATGGAATTGAGGTTTTGCTTGTATTCATGGAGGGGCACGTGTTGGAAGGCGCCATATCCATCTGGAAGGCAAGCGTCATTAGCTCCAAAGAACACCGTCACGGCAAGCGGCGCACCGTCGCCTCCGCCGTCGCAATATTCAGGGAAGACTCGTTCCAGCACCTTGAGCGCCCATCTCGTATTGTAGCCGCTGTACCCTCTCACCACCACATCGACCTGATCACAATCAAACAGATGAAAATTGAAAAATACACCTCGTATAGAGCTCCCAAAATCTCGCCGATTCAGGATCAGCAATTCACAAAAATGAGGAAAATAAGGTTGGGAGTTGTTCTTGTTAGTGGCTCGAGTGGAATGATCCAGGATTTACCCTGCGAGAGAAATGATGGGCAAGAGCGGCGCCCCAGCCCCCATCAGCAAAAGAAAATTCTGTAATTGAATCGCCGAAAAGATAAATCTTCGGCCTCATCTTTCAAATCGGTTGCTTATTTGCACAGAAGCAGCCGAAACCTAACGGAGTACCATCATCTACTGCACCGGCACGGTGCACCTACATTAGAGCAGTAATTGTGTCATTAATTAGCTGCTTATGACTTTTCGTGATGAAGTGGTTGATTATCTTACTCCGGGTACCTATATCCAAACTTTACAATACTTTTTCGAGTACCCGAGCTTTACAATTGTGGAGTATAAAGGATTCGCACCCAAAACCCTGAAAACTGGGTCGGAATTGTCGCCCAACTGTTCGACGCTTTGCCTCAACAAATCTAAGGAAATTCCCCACAAATTAGGGCATTTCTTTGATCGGTTATTGAAGTACAATCTCTTGCCAGTTGCCCCCATCAATTGCTCAACAACATGCAACAAAAGAAAAATCCAATCCAATCAACATCATCGAGTTCTCCTTTAAGTTGGCCTAGTTAATGGGCCAATGCGAAATCGAAGACTAAGTTGTGGCCTAAACGATGGATACAAAAACCATCGCCATTTATGCCACACGTAGTTGCCGATGGCAGTTTTGAATTACAATTGTAAATAGAACATTCTCAATTCAAAGATGGGGAAAAGGGAAGAAATTCTGTATACGATAGCGCTAGTAGTCATAAACAGCAGCACTCACATGTGGTTTGAGAAAACGAGGTCAAACTTCAAACGTCAAACCTCGTGACAGCAACAGTTAACAAAGCAACAATTTGTCGTTAGATTTCTTATTTCTTCGTTCAAACATCTCCTATTTCTACTTCGTTATACTAAAAAAAAAACTAAAATAAAACATTTTTATTGGGTTTCAATTCTATTTTTTAACTTTTGTCTGTTTTGATCTTTGATATTTATAATATTAATTTTTGTCCATTTTAATCGTATTATTTCAAAAAAAAAGTTCATTTAATTTTTCTTTTTACAACAAATTTGAGGACGGAGAATTGAACTTTCTCCGAGGAGTATCAAAACCTTGATGATTTTAATTTTTGTAGTACATTGTGTAATTTTAATTATTGTTATAAAATCCTAACATCTATTCTCTACAAAAAAAAATCTTTATATAAAACTATGATAATATTTATTTAGTGTAGTATTTATATTGAAACTGCAATATAAAAAATGAGATAATATTTTTTCAAGAAAATCACATTTTTTTAATAACATGTGAACATGTGGAGGTGGGGATTAAACTCACAACATCTTGGTTACTACTTAACTCTGCTCACTTTGACTAGAGAAAATCACTTTTTAAAGAAACCTAAACCTAAATGGATTAAGACAAAAATTGTGGTCGGAGGCTGGAGAAAATTTGTACAATCAAATTACTATACTCCCTCCCATTTACATAATAAATAGAAGAAATGAATCCACATCATTTTTAATACATTGCTGATATGACAATACATTGCTTATATGGCAAGTAGAAAATAGAAGAGAGTATGGTACTCCTATAGTACCATAAATTTTTCGAGATATTGGAAAAGAAAGTATTTGGCTCTTTAACGGTGAAGACGAGAAAATTTTTGGTATAACGACAGTACCAACTATTCACACTACAATTTTTCATTTATAAATAATTTTTTAATATATGTACATCATTTTCAAATGATGCTGATGTTGAACACAATGAATAGTAGTAGTATCTATACTACCATAGTGTAGAAAATCTTCTCGAGAATGTCCTCTTAGATTAATCAGCTTGGACCTCTACTGATTTGAGTGTCAAGTCTTTTTGTCCTTCAGATGCACGAGATACATGAATACTAATTTTGTGCTAAAAAAATATTGAAAATGATATATTTTGAAACTATGTGAATAAATAATGGGAAAAGTTTTTTTTTTATCGAAGATGGAGAGGAATAATCAAAACAGTGGTGCACCAGATTAGACCAAGATCTGTTGGTCGGACTTCACAGTGCAAGTTGCAGGTAGAAGTAAAGTAAGGAATATTGTAAACAGCTGAAACCGAAACCAAAAACAAAACCAAAACCACAGTGCTGACAAACAGGTTGTAATTCAAATGGGTCGTGGTTTCAAGTTTCAACATATTAAAAAATTAAAAGGATCCACCGGTTGCAATTTGCAAACGCTGCATTTTCTTTTTCTCACACGACGACAAGTGCTGGACTTCACTCTAAATACTAAAAAGTAATCATCCCATCGCCCATGGTTTCAGAAACCCCATCTCCAGTTTCAAGGCTTTCCCAATCCTCTATAATTAGTAATTACAACAACTCCAAAACCCACAATAGAAACCTCTCATCTTCCCTTCACAGTTCACATGGAAGCTGCTAATTCCATTGGCTCTGCCTCTGCCTCTGCCTCCCACCCCACTTCGGCGCCACTGCCGCTGCCGGTGGCTCCCAATGCCTCGAGCGGCACGCTCGGCCGCCACCTCGCGCGCCGGCTCGTAGAGATTGGAGTCGGCGACGTGTTCTCTGTTCCCGGAGATTTCAACTTGACCCTTTTAGATCACTTGATATCAGACCCAGAACTGAACTTGATCGGCTGCTGCAACGAGCTCAACGCCGGCTACGCCGCCGACGGCTACGCTCGAGCCAAGGGCGTCGGCGCGTGCGTGGTCACTTTCACTGTTGGTGGGCTCAGCGTGCTGAACGCTATTGCTGGAGCCTACAGCGAGAATTTGCCCGTGATTTGTATTGTGGGTGGCCCCAATTCGAACGATTATGGTACTAACAGGATCTTGCATCACACAATTGGGCTTCCCGATTTCACCCAGGAGCTTCAATGCTTTCGAACAGTCACCTGTTTTCAGGTAACAATCAGATACGAGGATTTTAATTTTGGTTACAATTTGTTTGTGGGTTTAACATTAAAGGCTGAATAAATGCCAATTTAAGCAAAAGTGAATGGTTATTTCAGTGTTCTGTTTTGTTTTTTGGTTTAAAGTGGGAATGTGGTGGTGGCAGGCGATAGTGAATGATTTGGATGATGCGCATGAGTTGATAGACACAGCGATTTCAACTGCTTTAAAGGAGAGCAAGCCAGTCTATATAAGCATAAGTTGCAATCTTCCTGGAATTGCTCATCCTACTTTTGCCAGAGATCCTGTCCCCTTCTGTCTTGCTCCCAAGTATGACCATTTCCTTCTATAAATTGAAAAAACTCAAAACCTTATCATGAGTCAATTAATGATATGTTATAATTTGGTAATTCATATTACTATTGAATCGAATTTTGCATGTGCTTAAAAGTATATATATGTGTGTGTGTAAGTGTGAGAATTTGTATACCTACGACGGCAGGATAAGCAACCAGTGCGGGTTAGAAGCAGCAGTTGAAGCAACTGCAAATTTTCTGAACAAGGCAGTGAAGCCGGTGATTGTGGGCGGGCCGAAGCTAAGAGTGGCGAAGGCACAACGGGCGTTCGTCGAGCTGGCCGATGCGAGCGGATACCCGATCGCGGTTATGCCGTCGGGGAAAGGCCTGGTGCCAGAGCACCATCCACAGTTCATAGGGACGTACTGGGGCGCTGTGAGCACCAGCTTCTGTGGGGAGATAGTTGAATCTGCCGATGCTTATGTATTCGTTGGCCCAATTTTCAACGATTACAGCTCTGTTGGATACTCTCTGCTTGTCAAAAAGGAGAAGGCTGTGATTGTGAATGAGACCCGTGTGACCATCGGCAACGGCCCCTCCTTCGGCTGGGTTTTCATAGCTGATTTTCTTACTGCATTAGCCAAGAGGGTGAAGAAAAACCCCACTGCTCTTGAGAATCACCACCGAATATTTGTCCCTCCTGGCGTGCCTCTAAACTATGCAAAGGACGAACCTTTACGAGTCAATGTTCTCTTCAAACATATCCAGGTTAGCCTAGCCACACGACACCCACAGGATAAAAATTGAAACTTCGAATATATATTTTAAAATTTTCAATTGCTTGAGGAGGGTGAATTTTGTTATTTTCCAACAGCATATGTTGTCTGGAGAGACTGCGGTAATTGCTGAAACGGGCGATTCATGGTTCAACTGTCAGAAGCTTCGCCTTCCTGAAAATTGCGGGTAATTAAGTTTTAGACCTTTGATGGGCTGCTGCGGTTTCTTGTTTTTTCTTGAGTTGTGATCCCATTTTTTTTGTGGCTCTATGTTCAGGTTTGAATTCCAGATGCAATATGGATCCATTGGATGGTCTGTTGGTGCCACTCTCGGATATGCTCAGGCCACTAAAAATAAGCGTATAATCGCCTGCATCGGTGATGGGAGTTTCCAGGTTTGTAAACCAAACACATTTTTGTTTCACTAACGTAGTTTTTTATTTGTACTGATTGAGACAAGTTTGAACATTGAGTTTCAGGTAACAGCTCAAGATATTTCGACGATGATCCGATGTGGGCAGAGGAGCATCATCTTCCTAATCAACAATGGCGGATATACCATAGAAGTAGAGATTCACGACGGCCCATATAATGTGATAAAGAATTGGAATTACACTGGACTAGTTGATGCCATCCACAATGGCCAAGGAAAATGCTGGACTGCCAAGGTTTGACATCCTAACTCTAACTCTAACTCAGTAATGTATGCTTTTGAATTTAGTGATGATTTAAGTTAACTTGTTGGATCCGCAGGTACGAACCGAGCAAGAACTGATAGAAGCGATATCGACCGCAAGCGGCGAACACAAAGAATCTCTGTGTTTCATTGAAGTTTTGGTGCATAAGGATGACACGAGCAAAGAGCTGCTAGAATGGGGCTCTCGCGTGGCTTCTGCAAACAGCCGCCCTCCAAATCCTC
The DNA here is from genome assembly GCF_001995035.1 of Momordica charantia. The sequence goes on from NW_019104508.1 coordinate 676,130, forward strand.
AATAGCGACTGCTGAAGGATGAAGTAACGTTAACTGGCGAATAAAAGTAGGCTCAGTTTTTCATTCTGTTTATTAAGATGGAGAAACCTACTCTGCTTCTTTGGATCGGCTGTAAATGCTTGCTTGTCGTGGGATTCACTTTTTTTTTTTTCCCTCACCGTGTTCAATCATTTAAAACATTTTATGTTTTATCTAAGATTTTAAACGTGATACCGATATAAATGTCAAATTCTCAGTTTTATAAAAATGTCTATAGAAATATCTATTGATGTTGATGGATAGATATGAAAAAATTACGAAACTGAAAAATTAAATTAGCAAATAAATATTTTATCATTTTTAAACTAGTTTAAAATTATTAGTATTAACATTGTCTCTATATTAATTATATTTTGTTGATATTTTGTCGATTTTATTGTGATATTATATAAAAATGTGGATACTACAACCAACAAAATGTGGCCAGGAGGGAACCAAAATTTAATGGACTACTCTGGTTGGTGACCAAAACTAAGTGTTAGACTTGAAGCATCTTTGTCCTTTTACAGTTCATTTGATTACGTTAATAGAGATGAACCTGAACCAGATAGAACGGGTGGGGACTCACTCCACTCTAGGGATTAATTACTTTTTAAATCAAAGATAAATTAATAAGTATATTATAATTATATATTTTGTGACAAAATTAGTATTCATATTATTATAGTAATGAATCCAATTTAGCTTTAATGATGTGAAATCTTACCTAATTCATTCATTATGAATTTAAAACAATTCAACTCCTTGGATGGTGTATTTACCAAATAGAATTAATTGGTGGAGCATACCTTAAAATTAAAAATCAATTGTTCTAAAATCAATCTCATTCACATTATTTATTCCCTGGACCCACACATTTTTTAAAATTATTTTACCATTTTTACCTTATCTCTACTCATAACTCTTTATTTTGTATTTTATTTTGTTTTTTTTAACACTAATAATTTCTTTTTCTTTTCTAACAACAAATTATCAACGTGATTTTATTTGTAAATTTCTATTGAAGTTATAAATTATTCTATTTTTACTCTGTCATTATTAATTAATATTGATATATGGTTTCATTTTTATTACATATAAAAATAACAAAATAATTTCATCAATGATAATTGTTGCAATCAATATTATATTTTACTTTTTTAGTTCATATAATTTCAATTACATATATATTTGTTAATATTAAATAAATTATTATAATTACAAATATTTACTATTAGTAAATAGAACTCAAATAAATTATTATTATTATTATTTTAATTAAAAATCATATTAGCATAATTTTTGTTAATTATTTATAATTAGCTAATAAAAATAAGAAAGAAGTATTTTAGTAATGGTTAAATATCTTATTCTTATTTCGTTTCGAGACAGTTTTTGTAAACAATATCAGTATATTTATAATTTCTATTCCAGAATTCTAAGTAAACTATATAAAAAAAAACAATATTTTCATTATAATTGATTTAATTCCGATTCTTCATTCATTTCAAAAACAAGGCCTAAAAAATTATACTAACAAAGCTGGGAGACCTTAATATAAGCAAGATATGAGACTCATCACCACCTCTTCTCACCTGTATCCCTCTATTGACAATAATTTAGGAAAATTTTTAATGGATAGCAAAAATATTTATCATATTTACAAATATAGTAACAAAATTTTAGTCTTGCAAATATAATAATATTTTTAAAGTCATATTTTCATTTTATTTGCTATTCCAATTTTGCCCTTGTTACTAATCTACTTCATATTATACACGCTAGTAACATAACTGATATATTTAATATGAAGTATATTATTGACATACTTGATATATTTTGTATATCTATTATATAATTAATACACCAAATATAAAGTATATCATTGATATAACCAATATGCATAATATGAAGTCTATTAATCACACTAAATATATGAATGATATACTTCACACTAGATATATCACTAATAATTCTTCTTCGAGATTTAAGATTTTGGTTGAAGTAACATTATAGTTTTTTTTAATTGATATATCAAGTATAACAGTGATATATTTCATTTTAGGATATCACTTATATAGCTGATATATCTAATATGAAGTATATGACTAACATACCTAATATGAAGTTTAGGTCAGTCACACTAAATATATGAATAATATTCTTTAATATTACAGTATATTTCTATTAAATCGTTTTCAAATTAAATATTTTAATTGAAGTAATATTATAGGTTTCTTGTTAAAGTATCAAGTATATAAATTATATAAGTTTATCACTCTCGCATGCATATACATACATACATATATAAAAGTAAGTTAGTCACACTAAATATATGGATGATGTACTTCACATTTTAAATCTTATTCGAGTAGAAGATTTATAAATTTCTTATTCATATATCAATTATATTATTAATATATTTATTCTACTTCATATTATGTATATTTTTTTTATGAGTATAATATGTTGAAGAGGGAATTCGAATTTACAATTTTTTGATTTGAGATAAATGTCAATTACCGCTGAGCTATGTTTGCTTTGACCGATATTATGGAATATATCTAATATAAAATATGTATATTAGTTATATATAACTGAAATATATATCAATTGTGATATATTGAATATGAATTACATTATATTAATGTAAATGATATAATCTTAAGTTTTTTTTTTTCTTTTTAATTTGGGTTCGACATCCAGATATGTGTGTATATAGTATAGATATATACTTGCTACATTTGTCAACTAAAAAAGTAATTTCTGTTATGCAATTAACTACTATTTTTTGGGTAAATGATATACAACTCATCCACACGTCACATGTTACATTGTGTGGGGAAGATGGTGGATCTCGATGTTGAAGTTCAATCAGAATGAATTTGTTTATCTTCCATCTACCAAATCGTCGTCTTCCTCCTCTGACTTCTGATAGAAATTAAATCAGAGCTTTCTCCTCCATGGATTCGTCGAATTCTTCCTCTATCATATCGCTGATCATATTTTCTATCGCAGTTTCGTCTGCCTTTGCGTTCGCTCCACGCGCTTCTGGATGCGGCTACAGCTCCATCTTCAATTTTGGCGATTCGCTTTCCGATACGGGAAATCTGTTCGACGAATGTTCTTCCGGCGAACCTCACAAGTCTTGCTTTGCTCCGTATGGAGAGACCTTCTTCCGCCGCCCCACCGGGCGATGCTCCGACGGCCGTCTGATTCTAGACTTCATTGGTTCGATTTTTTGACTACCGACGACTCTGATCGTTTAATTAATCTGATATATTTATATATTTTGACACGATGATATATTGTGATGGGCGCGTACGTGTTAATTAATGGTTTTACAGCCGAATCGCTGGGGCTTCCACTGGTACAGCCGTATCTGGGTGTCAGAAGAAAGGGGATCACGGCTGAGGATTTTGAGAAGGGACTGAATTTCGCAGTCGCCGGAGCCACCGCGCTGGATGCGTCGTTTCTCCGAGAAAATATGAGTTGTAAAGTACATACCAACTACTCTCTGGCGGTCCAATTGGAATGGTTCAGGGACGCATATTCCTCAGTCTGCAGATCGTCTTCAACTGCAAGTGAGTTCCCTTCCCTTCTGGGTGTCAGTTACATAATTAAAGGAAATAGTAAATAGAGCATTCTACCTATATTTTCCGTTAAGATTTTCCATCACTGCAATATAGACTATGATTAATCATGTTATGTTTAATGTAATATTTGATTTAAAGGGTGCAGAGAAATCCTAAAAAGTTCACTGGTTCTCGTTGGAGAAATAGGAGGCAATGACTACAATGATCCATTCTTTGAGCGACGTAGCTTTGAAGATATTAAGTCACTCGTACCATTAGTGGTTAAACAAATTGCTTCAACTATCATTGTATGACCCTATTCTTTTCTACTATTTCCCACATTTTCCTAACGCTCAACCCAAATTTAATAAAGAAAACTAGAATAGATCCTAATCCTATTCTTTTTTATTTTAAAAAACATTCATTTTTTTTTTCATGTAATTTCACTTTTTAGTTATTTTAGTCCATGTATTTTCAAAACATCTATTTTGGTTCCTAGATTATTTTTAACTTCTATTTATTTTAGTGATTTCTGTACTTTGGAAACGTCAATTTTGGTCTTTGTATCTTTAAAAATGATCAGTTTGATCTTTTTATTTTCATTTTTATCCTTTTTTTCGATCATAATTCTACCACAACGATACTTCACTTACTAAATTTCTTGAAATGTAGTCATAAATTTGTGTTAAAAAAGTTTCATTGCGTAAAATAGAATTTGTGTTAAAAAATTTTAAATAGGGACTCATTAAAGTGGTCACGTTTTAAATAGAGAATCAAAATTAATGTTTTGAAAGTAAAATTAAAATGGATCAAAGACAGAAGTATACTATTAAAATACTATTTTAATAACGTAACATTCTCTGGTACTGCAGGAGTTGATTAAATTGGGTGCCGAAACTTTAATGGTTCCTGGGAACCTTCCAATCGGGTGTAATCCAACTTATCTCAAACTTTATGGAACTTCAGTAAAAAACTCAGAAAATGGTTGTTTGGAGTGGCTGAATGAATTTTCCGAGTACCACAATGAACTTCTTAAAGAAGAATTGAAACAAATTCGAGCCAACTATCCTCATGTCCATTTAATTTATGCAGATTATCACAATTCTGCCATGCGTTTCTTTAATGCCCCACAAGATTTTGGTAAGTATAATCTTGATTCCTTCCTTCTGAAATAGCACGTTTTGGATAATTCAATGGCTTGCTCCTAAGTTTTTGAATGTGTAATATATTTTGCAGGATTTACAAATACCTTGCAGTCTTGTTTGGTGTTGGAGGATCAAACATCTAAGAAACATACAAATTATGGAATATTGCCGCCAAAGTTTAAGACAGTGTGTGCTGATCCTTCCAAATATGTTTGTTGGGATGGCATCCACTTAACAGAAGCAGCCTATAGGGCAATTGCTATTGGTCTGTTACAAGGCCCATACACTATTCCTCAAATCACAACCTCATGCATTTCACAAAATGCCACAACAAACTTACCTCAATTGCTCTGAACTCCCATTTTATTTTCCTTGTAATCTTATGCTTTGTATGTGAAGTGCTCCGGAGCCCCAGGGTTTCAATAGTATGATATTCTCTCTCAGTAAACTCGTGTTTTCTTTCATATTGTTAATTAGTTTGAGAGTCTGAGTTGCATTGAAGTTTTAAACCTCTAATATAAATCTTGCATCTGCCAATCTGAATCTAGCTTAATTAATTTAAGGTATATATCTCGAACAAAAAATCGTAAGTTTGAATTCACATCTTCACATGTTAAATTACTCTGCATCTACATGAATGTTTGGATTTGATTGACAACTTCTCACCCTTCAATCATGAAAATATCTTATGTGATTGCCTTAACATGAATGTTTGGATTTGATCGACAACTTCTCACCCTTCAATCATGAAAATATCTTTTGTGATTGCCTTAACGAAATAATTTGATTCGGAACTTGGAAGGGTCACACCATCTTTCACCAATAATCTAGACAAGAACAACTACCATTTTTAAAATGGTGAAATCTACTGCCGTCTCTAACAATTATCTCTCTTTGAAAGACTTGAGAAATTATCTTGCTTACCTCGTGGCAATCTCCACAAACTCTTAAATTCTTGATAATACGAATGCAGTCCCCAGCTCGAGTCACCAGCAAGCCAAAAGCAATTGCCAACCTTTCACTATGCTCTTTAATGGCAGTCTCTTTTTCTTCTTCCTCTATGTCATGTAGTACAGATGAAAGATTTGCTGAGTATCCCGCTGCTGCTATTCGTACTCCAATTATTTCCAACATCTTGTAGATCTCTGTACATCGCTCGTGCTCCTTATCTCCCGCGAAAAAGCGGTGAACTCTGCCTTCTGCTTCAATCAAGCTCCATCCTGCAATTTTGTTAGTGTTTCTTTCAGCCATTAGTCTCCTAACCTTGCTTACATCTTCCCACTTTCTTAGTGTGGCATAGATACTGGATAACTGGACGTAATGCCCATTGTGAGAGGGATCCATTTGAACCAACTTGTTCCCAATCTCCTCACCCAGTTCTACAAATCCATGAACCTTACAAGAACCAAGCACCGTCGCCCACAAGACGGGGTCTGGAGCAGCAGGCATCCTGTCAATCATTTCAACAGCATCATAAACTAACCCAGCACGGCTGAAGAGATCAACCATGCAACCATAGTGTTCCATCTCTGGTTCAATGCAATATGTGTCCGTCATAAGCTTAAAAAAATGTCTTCCCGCGCTGACCAAACCGGCTCTGCTACACGCATTCAACACTCCAATGAATGTCACGTTGACTGGGTAGAAACCCTCAGTTGTAAACTTCTCAAATAGTGCAAGTGCTTCTTGCCCAAGGCCGTGCGACGCCAACCCACAAATCATTACGTTCCAAGACCATTTATCTTTCTGTGGCATTCTGTCAAATAAGAATTTGGACTCGTCAATACACCCGCATTTGGCATACATGTCAACTAGTGCTGTGCCAAGAGATGCAGTCATTGGAAATTTCAACGAGTCTGCAATGGAATGGATCATTTTTCCATACTCAAGCATACCCAGTTGGGCTGCTGCTGCGAGCAAGGACACCAATATTGCCTCATTTGGTCTCATTTTTTGCTCCCTGATCTCTTTAAAGCAGTCTAATGCCTTCTCCAGTTGCCCATTTTGGACATAGCCAGATATCATGGTGCTCCATGAGATCACATCTCTATGGGGCATTTCAACAAACAGTTTCTCTGCAACATAAATTTGTCCATCTCTAACTAAACCAGCTATCATTGAATTCCAAGATACTACATCTCGACCACCGGGAATTTCATCAAACACCAGTCTAGCACATTCGACTCTGCAGCAAGTACAATACAAATGAATCAACGCATTCCGAACGAAAACGTCTTTGACAAAACCAAATTTTATCACATGGGTCTGAACTTGAATCCCTTCGCAGATGGCCAAAGCGTTGCTACAAGCTTGCAACACAAAGGTCAGAGTATGTTTATTAGGCTCCACAAAACTTCGGCGCATGTGTGAGTAAAGAGAAATCGACTCGCGAGGTAAGTCCCCTTTCGCGAAGCACCGGATCATGTTATTGGTGGCAAAAACACTTGGAAGAGCAATAGACTGATAAATTGACCAGGCGTACTCATATGGAAGAGAAGAGGAAGAAATGGCAAGGAAAGCGAGGAGGTGACCCATGATGCGGCCATCATTAGCAAGGCCAAAAACGACACTGCGAGCATGGGCTTGCTTAATTTGGTTGATCCCAGGCGTCGGTGGAAGAGAAGAGAGCGGAGGAGGCAAATGAGATACAGTGGATAAGACGTGGAAATTCAATCTCTGTTTCGAAGTCCAGAAGAAGAATTTAGGCTTCCAGACTAGCATAAAGGATTCGTCACAGATTCTGTCCTGAAATTAAACTGGGTTCGATTGCGTAAATAACAGCTCCTGGAGACTAAATTTTCTGGGGCATTTCATCAAACATTTGAGAGACGCAATTGAAATAGATGTTTAAGTTCTCACAAGAATGCGATTTAGATGCGAAAGCAAGTTTTGGACTCACGAGTGTGCGCCTCTGGTCCACATCCAGCAACTGCTCTGCTCCGGCAAGTTTGTCGAGGCATCGGTGCCGATTCCGAAATGTCCACAAAACGAAAGCGATTCAAATTTTAATATAAGGTTAAAATATGTGTTTCGTACATGAACTTTTATTATCACGTTAAAATACAAATTTATTATTTAAATTTTGATTGTTGTATCTTGGGCAAAGTTTAAAAATAATGTAATTTAAATGAAAATTTCTAAAAAATGGAGTGGTTTAAAAGAAAAAAAATTAATGTAGTTTAAATAAATTTGAAATCTAATGATAAAATGGGTAGATTTTGACAAACAGGCCAAAAATCGTATGTCCCAAAATCGAAATTACCTCTCAAATAGTCATATATGTTTTGACTTTTTGGTTGTTGGAATTGCACTGCAAATAATTCAAAGTTAGCTTATAAGACATGTCTGCATAATGAATCTACATGGATGAAATCATGTACTGCATAATTATTAGAGGTTTGTTCGGTAAGAAATTTATTTTTGTGCTCATTTCTTTTTACCAAGTAATTTTTAAAGCCGGTTAAGAATATAAGAACAAAGTGAAAATCATAACGTTGTGTCCAAAGAGAGAAAATTAAAACTAATTTATAAGATAGAGAATGGGTCTAAATTGGATACCAACTTAATGTATTTTTTATTTTTTGAGTTTAACCCATCTTCCATTTTTTTTTAATATATACTTTAACCAGTTAAGCTATCAGCTATGCTCAAGTTGATTTGTAAAATGGAGTGCTTAAATTTATTTTGAATGAGAACCTACGTTAATTATGCAAGGTTTATTTGATAACAATATTTTTTTTAAGTAACATTTTAAAGCATATATGAAAAAGATTAACACAAAAAGATGTGATCTTTGAAGAGAAGCAGTTTTAACAACCTTTTAGTTGGAGGTATATGCCAATTACCAATAAACCAAACTCGTTTTAACAGTAAAAAATAGAAATGTTTACAATATAGAAGCGCTTTTGAGATTTTAGATCATATATTATTATTAGTAATTATTAAAATGTGCGGTTGGCAATAAGGATCCTTTTTGAATTTTGAAGTAAAGCGGTTTTCTAAATAATTTATTTGTTTTATATTTTCTACTTAAAAAGAAGTAAATTATTAAACACAGTTTCATAAATGAAACTGAAATTACTTTTACTATTCAGAACAAAAGTGAAGTGAAGAGAGAAGATATAATTCTGATTTTTTTCTATAGAGAATAATTATTTTCTTTTTTTTTCCCTAAAATTTATTTTGTTTAATTCATAAATTATACTTTGTTGTGTGCTCATTCACCGAATTAGAGAGGTCTTTTCTTAGGCCATTTAATCTTTCAATTTTAAAAATTTTCAATTACATCCAAACCTAGTAATTCAATCTGTAGACACTAGCTAAACGGAGACTTTCAAAGTGGAACCCACACCCCAAGAAGAGTAAGTTGTCAGTTAGTTGAAATAAGGAGTTGGGTGTTGGGATTGCGGGATCGGTTAGGAAAGCTGTGAAAAGTATGTCTGGACAATATACTTAGGCAGGAGGAGGGTCCAAATGTAAATTCCAGTGGACAAAACTAGTAAATGAATTAGTTTGTGCAAATCAAACCAGAAACTCACCGTTTAAAAAGAGGGACACGAAGGAGGAATAATGAATGAGGTATCAAGATTCAAGGATCAGGATCCTCCTGATGATCCATCAACTTCCACGACCCATCACTCTGCTGAACCATACCCTTATTCTGCAGACACCGCCACGCCACAGGCACAAGAAACTCGTCCTTCAGCGCATCCAGGCTCTTATTAACCAACGCAATGTCTCTCGCTATCTCCAGCTTGAAGCCTCCCCTGTTCCCCTGCGTCCCCGCAACCCCATGCAAATAAGCCTCCAAATTATGCCAGCTGCTCACGCTCCCGGGGCTCTTCAGGTACTTCGATTTTCGAGTGTCGATTTCCAGCTCCACTCCCACGTCCGAGTAACCGATCACCGGGTAGTTTGGGACCACGTCCATGCCATTCTTCACTCGCAAAACGCGTAGCTCTTTGTACCCTGAAAACGCCCTTTTGAACTCCGAATCCCCCACTCTCGGGCTCGCAAACACAAACGACGTCACTGGCACTGCATACGCCCCGCCCGCGCCCTTCACTCCGTTTGCTACCATATCCACTGCGTTCAGCGTTGCTATTGCCGCGCCTAGACTGTGCCCTGTCGTGATTATGCTCATCTCCTCCCCCTTGTACTCCTCCACCAGTCTTTTCACTTCCCCCACAACCTAATTAATCAACAACCCTAATCATTATACCAAATTAAATAATTAACATTAACAAACATATGATATGGTAATGGGACTTGCCTGCTCTCGGACGCTGCTGTTTGTAAAGGGCGATCGGCGATCCGTTGAAGTGTAGATTGAATACCAGCCTTGGTGGACCTTCACGTCGCTGGATTCCCCAAATATTTTGGGAGCCGAAACCAAAGCGAACTCGAAATCGTCGATCCACTCCAGGCTTCGGACGGTGCCTCTCCAAGCGACCACAATGTCTCTCCGCCCCAGTTCCGCCTTCCCTTCGTCCGTCGCCACCGCCACGTACCCAATCCAGTTCGATTCCTTACTCCACGCTTCCCTCGACAACGGCTTCACAATAAAAGCCTCCGGAACCTTCACTTCCGAGGTCGCGTACAGAAATTTCGTCACTCTGTATTTGTACGGGTTCCCCTTCTCCAGCCCAACTTTCGCGAAGAAATCCTGCTTCGAGTAGCGGCTGCTTCCGGCGAATTTCGAGGCCTTCTCGGTGTTGAAACTGTCGTAGGTTGCCTGTGCCATTTGGCCGTAGTGGATTAGGCACCGCCGGAGGTCCATTTCCAGAGGATCCAGAAGGCCTTTCCAGTTGTGTAATCCGATTAAATGTCTCCAATTGATCTTTACATTTTCCTCGCTGCTGATTTTATCCATCGTCTTCTTCTTACCGAAACACCTCCACAAAATCAATTTTCTTCCGCACCTGAATCGCGCACCTCTTCTCTGTGCATTTCTCCTTGCATTGTAATTCATCTATACAAGAATATTTATCTTTTTTTCCTAATTTAACTTGACGAATGAAATTAAGTTTGTATGTGTCGTCTATCAGATATGGAATAATGGAGCTTTTAAATTTTGAATGCGCAAGCCCAGCCCAACTGAGAAGATCCAAACTTTTGTTTTGGGGTTTGGTTAGAAAATGGACATCTGGGAATATGGACAGAGATATGCTTGGCTTTGAAGTCATAGATTGCCAAAAGTGAGACCATGGAAATGGAAAATTGGAAATGGAAGGTGCTCTGGTTGCGAGCTTGTCAAGGCAGGTATTAGTGTTTTACACCCCAACTTTCCTTTCTCTCTCCCACTCGCTATTTCTTTTTAATTAATAAAAGAATTTTATTTTACATGTTTTAGATAAGTTTCTCTTTTATAGTAATTTTAAAAAATAAGGTATGAAAAGTACTACTAAACATAGTTAAAGAGTCTAAGACATCTTGAGTTTGAATCTCTATCCAGTATCTTTAAAATATGTTATTCAAATTAGTATATAATTTCATATAAAATAAAAGTTTGAATTCAAAACTTCTAAAATTTTTAAAATTTATTTGGACTATGACTAATCATGATATTGATTATTGATGTTAAGTACTTTAATTCATGAAAATATTGAGATGTATAATTTATTAGAACTTGAAGTTAACAATGCGTGGTATATGAAAAACAAAGTGGGAGTTCCCATTTCCTTTTAATATTTATGCATATGAAATGATTGATACATTTATAATTAAATGGAATTTTAATTTTTGTATAAATTTGTTCCATCCTTTACAGAGAGGAAAAAATAAGTCTCTCTACCTATGGGACTCTAATGTAGAGAAATTGTCGTAGTTTCTACGACATAGACATACATGTGAAATTATATATATCTTAATTTTTCAATTATATTTTAAGTTAGAACAACTTCTTTTTTTCTTTCAAAACTCAATCTCTTAAGTCTTAAAGATCGAAGTTCAATTTTCTACGTGTAATTGTTGAACTAAAAAATATATTTGTATTTCTTAAGAAAAATATATTTTTTCAAGTATACTATGTAGGGGTGAGAGATCGGACTCACAACATCTTAACTAGAATTATATGTCAATTACCATTGAGCTATGACCGCTTTGACCTCGTAAGAAAACGTTAGTCATGTAATGAATTCAAGACCCATCCACGTTTAACGATCTTAAATGCTTGAGCGACCCATTGAATTGCTTGGTTCCGTACTATTGGGCCTACATCCATAACAAAGCCCAAATTTACTTCAGCCCATCGCAAGTTCAAATGTCTTGCACCTACCATAGATACTAGCCTACCTATGTACAAATACAACAACTATATTAAATGAATATATAAAAAGATTCTTTTGCAAAATAAAAAATATATATATTCAACAAGATTGTTGACTCAAAAATAATTCAACTAGTCAAGCATCTAGTATCTCTTTTTATAGTGTCTAGATTCAAATGCTCTTTCTAATATTAGTGTAATATTGTTAAAGGAAAAAGTACAATATCATATCATTGAAGAAGAATGAAAATGATAAAGCAATATATATAATATATTATTATATTGTATATACACACATATTAAAATTGGCCGTAGAAAGGGGAAATTGGGATTTTTGATCCCTTTCAATAACCACTCTGGATTTTTGACTCCCTTTTGTTTTTTACATGACCCCTTCACCTCAGATTTCTAACTCCTCCCCTTATTTTATCATGTAAATTGACGAAATTGCCCTCATTTCATAATAAATGCATTTATGATATAATAAATTTCCAACCAACCCACCAACCACCAACTTAACAATTCTCATTTTGTTTTTTCAACTCCAAATTACCACACACACGCAAGTCACGTTTTTTTTCCAATACTCAAGATTTTCTCTACGTGATTGTTGGCCCACATTATCCAATCAATCGATCCCCACATAATCCGTTATCTCGAATCCATTGTTTTCACAATATAGGTATGTCCATTTCATCATTTTAGAATATTGTACTTCTTCAAACTTGTAATGATACGAAATTTTATCATTTTTCTAGAAAAAAACGTTATTTTACGGAAAACAGAAATGAAGTCTAGAATTTATCTTGGACCGGGATTGGTACCGGGATGAAATTTAGAACCGGGTTTGAGACCGAGATAGAAGGTAAACTCAAGCCCGGTCCTTCATGTCCAGATACGACCGGGACCGGGACCGAGATGAGGATAAACTGGGGTAGACCGGGATAGGGATTGTCTCGCTCTCGTTGTCTCGATCTCGCTGTATCGCTCTCCTTGACTCGTTCTCACTGACTCGATCTCGCTGTCTCGCTCTCGATGCTTCGCTCTCGATGTCTCACTCTCGTTGTCTCGCTCTCGATATCTCGCTCTCGATGTCTCGCTCTCGATCTCATTCGCTATCCTTCTTTTTTTCGTTCTTCTCCATGTATGTATATGTTATGCCTCGTCCCGGTCCATTTCGAACCGGGATGAGTCCCAARATGGATTCCAGAAGGATGGTCTTTCTGGATACCATCTCGGTCTTCATCCCGGTCTATTTCGAACCGGGATGAGGCCCGAGATGGAATCCAGAAAGTCCATCCTTCTGGAATGGACTTTCATGGTTTCATCCCGGTCCTAAATCCACCGGGCTTAAAGCCGAGATGGAACCCTGAAAGTCAAAAATTAAAACAAAACAATGGAAGCAACAATAAATCAAACTTCATAATAACCTTGGCTACTTCAGATAGAGCCGAATGTTGAAATCATTCACACCCACGCAAAGAACGAAGAAAAAAAAGGTAGAAAATCATTCACAATAAGATCGCGAGTTCGAAAGAAAAATTACCTCAATTAGGGAAGGGGGAAAGCTCTGATAGAAACGAAGTGAGGGAGACGAAGAAGAAACGACGGAGATGAACTTTCTGGTTGTGAGGGAGAGACCAGGATGAAAACTGGGATGGACAACGAGATAGTGAATGAGGGAGGGGAAGGACCGAGACAGGGAAGGAAAGGAGGGGAGGGCTGGGTTTGATTTCTTTTTTTAAATTGAGGATAACTTGGTAATTTTACAAAGCAAAATAAGTGGAGGGGTCAGAAATCTGAGGTGGAGGGGTCATAAATAGGTAAAAATCAAAAGGGGGTCAAAAGTCCAAAGTGGTTATTGAAAGGGGTAAAAAATCCCAATTTCCCGTAGAAAGGGAAAAAAGATTCAAAATTCAAAATTTAAAGAAGAAATGGACGAAGAAAGGAAAAGAGAAATGGAAAAAGGTTTTATTGGGAAATGAGATGGGAGGAAGCATTGATGGCTTTGGCAATGGCATTTAGTGAAAAGCGTTGGCCAGATGCCTTCAACTTCAAGACACTCTTTTTGGCATTATATATTTCAATTCAAAATTATCTTTGTTTTATTTTCGTATTACTTTTGTTTTTCTTAAGCAAGGTTATTTTGTAATAAGATATAGTGGTTTTAAATTATTTAAAAGCATTTCTTACCTAAATTATTTATATTTTGGCTATAAATTAAAAAGTATTTGAAAATGTAAATGCACTTTTCTGATCTGATATAATTAGATTTTATAATATATCTTTGTAATATATACTTATTTGTCAAATTCAAACATAGTTCAACGAATAAGATACTACTACCTTGCTTAAGGTTAAAGGTCCGATCATGCACTACGAACATCTTCCCAAACATTTCTCTATCTCTCTTATTTATTTATTTTGGACATACCCCACATTTTCTATTAATATATCTAGACTCTATTCATATAAAGTCTCTCTCGTCTAGTCTATCGGTAGTTACAAAATTATTTAAAAGAATCATTTTTAGTAACCAGTAAAAGTAAAAGATAATTGTATGTTCAAATTCACTATACATAATTTCATAGCTTCTTTTTTTAGAGGAAACAATTTTTAAGTCTTCAACTTCTCTGAATAAGTAAACTTTTTTTCCTTTTCAAATGCTCTAACTTTTACACACATATATATATAACAACTTATAAAAGTGGAGATTCAAATTCACGATTTTTTAATTAAATATGGGTGTCTTAATCAGTTAAATTAAGCTCAAATTTATCCAACCCTCTAAGTTAATTAAATTTAAATTAAAGCTTTTAGTTTAGGTGAATAAAGATCAAGGCGATGAAAACAAGACAACGTGGCAGGGCATGAGTAAACAACATAGCTTAGGCCATAGCCTTTTTTAATGTCTCGATCGCAATCTGTCTGTCTGGTAGCAGTGTCTTTTGTGGTATTAATTTGGTAAAGCTTTAATCTTCGTTAAAAACAAAATTATTATTCATTATTCTTATTTGTGATGTACAAGTTTCCTACTATGATTTAAAATTAACATGCTTTCAATTTTGTTTATATTAATTTGATGTGTTTTAATATCCAAAAAGAAAAGTTACTAATCGATCTTAATTAAACTGGTTGACGAGTGATGGGAACCTGTACATGATCAAAATATTTGGGAAAAAACCCCACCCAGAAAATAACCCAATGGTGTAATAAATTACTATGTAGGTTTAAATATGAATTTGGTTTTTGTCAATATATGTATATATATGTATATATATATATATAATTTTGGTCTATGGACATTTCATTTTTTATTTTTTACTATCAATTTTTGTTTATTTTAATTATTGTACTTTCAAAATGTTCATTTTAGTCATTGTATTTTCAATAAATAATTATTTTTGGTTCATTTTTATCTCATTTATTTCTATTATAATTTAACAATGATACTCGCTAAATTTATTGAAATGTAGCCATAATTTTATATTAAAAGGTTCCTATTTGTTATGAAATTTATGTTAAACTTTTGCAAATAGGGATCAATTGTTCACTTTTAAACATTATATTGACCAAAATAGACATTTGGAAAATATACACGAACTAAAATGAACTAAAGTTAAAAATAAATTGATCAAACTAAATGTTTTAAACATATATTGACCAAAATGAACCAGAGTTAAAATGACAAGAATCCGAGGGTGTAGGAAGGAATAATATACGTATTGTACTAGCATGCATGCACACTCATAGCATACTCCATAATTGAACCTAAAAACATGTTAGGTAAATGTTTTTCTAGACTTGTTTTAAGTGTTATTTTCTCTTAATTTATTTGTATGGATATTTTTAAAACAAATGATTAAGTATATTCTTTAAAATATTTCATGAAATCTCCCCTTGCAAATCTGCAAATAAATTTAGGTTAGATTACAAATTTGGTCCATTAACTTAATTTTTTATGCCACATAGTCAGAAAATTTTAAAAAACATTCAATTATTCTATGTTAATTTAATTCATATAATGATTTTGTATAATTATTTACTATTAGTTATTTTTTTCTGAAACAAACACTTCATTAAAGAAACAACTGAAGAGCCTGAGGAAAATTAGAAAGCTGCAAAAATGGAGCATCTAACTCAAGAGCCTTTTGAGAAACAGAATGAACACAGCCTCATTTGATTCTGATCTCCGGGCATGCACAAAAGATAACTGAGGGAAAAGAAGAAGCCTTCAATTCATGTTGCTGTCTTATTTTGGCAATCCATCTCTCCATTACCTTATTTGACAAACAAACAAAATTGTTTTGTAGAAATACATTCAAAATATTCATAAATGAAATTTGATACATTGTTTCAAGGACATTAATTTTATCTAGTACTAGTTTTGGCGTGGGGAGTTTTGGCATGTATTCTTTTTCTTTTTCATAATAAATGTGGGGTTGAGCAGTTGTTTTATCAATTTGAGCTATGTTTAAATTGACAATTATGATATGTATTAAATAAAATACTTCGAGATGTAACGATGTAGGTTGGCAAGTACCTATCTTTACATGAAAAAAAAAATTCTTCCTCTTTCTTATTTGTAAAAAAAATTAACGGTGATACGTAACAGTACATAAAATAGAAGGTTTATCGATCAACAACTAAATATTTTTCATGTATTAATTGTTCGAAGAGGGGAACAATACATGTGAGCACGTTGGTATCGGATGGGCCCGACCCCGCCAATGTGTAACCCTAACCCTAACCCTAATCAAGAGATAGAGACAAATGTGAAGGAGGATGGGGAGGATTAGGAAGGTTTTGGAAGATTTGGCATGTTGCTTTAGCTTCGTTGGCATTGTGCAACCATGCTAGTGCACGTAACACTAACACTTGAACCAAAAGAAGGACCACTTCCCTCTCTCCCGAAGTCGGGACAAATGTGTATGTACATAAATATTATATTATATTACATTTAGACACTTGAGTTTTTTTTTTTTTTTTTTTTTTGGAGATAGAGAGAGACGAGAATATAATTGAGAGGTGTATATTAATTGTATGTTTATGGCATTCGTTTTCATGCTAGCTTTTCTCACATGATACCGCTCCCTTCTCACATTAATTTTCCTCTTCTTATTTATTTCTTCACCTCCTAACTTTTATACTCAATTCTCTACACTACACTACACACACCACACCCCCTTCACTAAATGCATATACATTCATTCCATTTTTTACTTTTAAGTTACATTGTTTTCTAAAGAAAATTTTGGTTTTCGCTTTTAATTTTTGGGTTTTGAAAATTTTATGCTTATATTTTATAGTTTATTTTTCACGGTTTTGAAGAAGGTTTTTGAAATCAGTCAAATTTAAAAAGTAACAGACGTTTTTTTTTAGATCAAAGTACTCTATTTTAAATTGTTTTCGTGTAATAGGCGCTCAGAGACAACTGATCTTGAGAGAGGTTGGATAATTCACGGCGCAATTGAAAAATACGAGGTCGATTTTTGCGTTGGTAGCGTTCTTGAAGATCAAGCCAGATATCCCTAGCAGAATCGGAAAACAAAACGCTCGCCGAAATCTCTTTAGACAGAGAATTTAGAAGCCAAGCAATGACCACATTATTGCAGATCTTCCACGAATTAATTTGAGCACCAGATGGACGAGAAATCGATCCATCAACAAACCCGATTTTGTTCTTCACGGTGAGTGCGATAATCATGGAACGACTCCATGAAGTATAATTGTTCTCGTTCAGCAGATCAGAAACGAGGACAAGACTAGTATTATCCGAGTGATGAAGATAATACGGATTGGAGTAATTCTCAAGAATTGAGGTAGTCGCAACACCATGAGTAGTTGAAGAAGAAGAAACTCCAGCATGAACCTGTTCGGAGGGAATTCCTGAGGGCAAGATGGGAGTTTCGTCAGTCATGGTGAAAGGAAGCAGAAGGTGGAACTCTCAGAAAAAAACTGATACCATATTGAAACTGAGAGTAAATAAGTCGGCTTAACTTTTATTGATTTACTCAAGCCCTTATATATACAACCTATGTACATAAAGAATAAACTGTACAATATAAGCACTCTAACTAATTAGAATAATTAATCCTCCTAATAAATAATGGTAGATAGAGGTAAGAAAACGAAAATGTTAGAAAGGCAAAGGCGTTTTTCTTGAACAGTACGTTAACAAGACAACATTTCAAAGAAATTCTACAATTAGTATGGTGTGAGATCCGTGAGTGCTATTTCAAGTTCCTTCTCAATATGCAAATTTCAAACATAGTAATACTTTACTTCCAAGTTCACAGATCCCTGTTTATTTACAGCAAAAAAAGTAGAACAAAAATGAAAGGAAACCACTGCAACCCAATCCCAAATAATAATAAAATCAATGTACTCTTTTTTCTTTATTAGGAAGCATAAAAATTAAAAAAAAAAAAAAAATCAGTGGTAACTTTATATATTTGTGTGGGTTGCGATCCAGGGCGGAGGGTCGAAAAGGGCTCTGCCTTTTTAGCCATTTTGAAGCATCAGAGGGGCTGCTGCCTCAGAGCCGCAGCTTATTTAATTTTTTTTTTTATTGGTCTGTGTTGTTAAAATTTGGGCAAATAATGGAATGGGTGAAAACGAAAAGTGAGGAAGGTGGTGTGTGAAGTAAGTTAGTTAATGGTCAGTGTCAATGCATTGAATAATATATTGGGTGAAAATGATGGATCAGCCATATAATCTCTGGAAAACAATGCCCATTTGCCCCCTTCTTTTTAACTTTTGAAATCACATGTGTGCTTGCCCGATATATTTCCCACCGCCTCAATGAGGTGGTTGCTTTTGCTTGCTGTCATATTTGGGTTTTAGGAGAAACACCCTAATTCCCCTTTGAGATATATGAGTTTATTTATTGGGTTTTGGATTTTGAGTCATTTTGAATTTTTTAGCCACCTTAATTTGGTTGATATATATGTGGTAGATGTACGTAGGTATTTTAAGGATCCTATATCGATAAGATTAGACATGAACTACTCTTCTCGATCGTTACTAATTAATTTTGAGATGAATCCTATAAACTATTTTCTACCTATTATTTGTACAATATTTGAAGAGTAAAATAGTTAGGTTAAGAATTAAAAAGAAAGTTATAAAAAAATGAGGAAAATAAAATGGATCTCACGTAGCTTAATTAATAATAATAAGGGAGGTTTTAATTGGGAATGATTTTTCTTCTGAAGGGAATGATTAAAATCTTAGTAACAAGGCAAGCTACCAGAACTATTGAAAAAAAAATATATCAAAGAAAAGATTATATGAAATGGAACAAAATGACGTGGGTTTTGGTTACCTTTATTTTGTCGTTCCCATTCATTTAATAAGCTTTTATTACGTTGGAGAGTACATTATAAATTTGAAACCACTTCCTCTGCCTTCACCATACGCCATCCTCCACTACAACATTTTTATGCTAACTTTTATTAATGGAGATTCTCGCTTCCAAAATTTTCCCTTTTTTTACATTTTCCATTCCACCAATATCTATATTGCAATCAATGCCTTCTTTATTTTTTTTCCGTTTTTCTAGCTCTATATTAAACCATAGTCTCTTCGCTATTTTAGTGTCCAATTTTTAACATATGTTATCAGCTGAGACACCTAAATTTAGGTAGCATGCACTTTAATTGTATTAAAAATATAACTTTGTAGAAATTGGAGTTTAAAAAATAAGTCAAAAAAATTTGAGAAAGTATAAATATTACATATCCATTTACTCTGTTTTATTCTTTTTTTTTTGATACATTTGTTTTATTCTTTATATCTTATAATAATGAACTTAATATGATTTTCAGGGTTAATTTTTGGTATTATAATGGACATAAATCTTAAACTGTCAATTCTCAAATCTATGTATTTGATAAATAAAATGTAATTTGAGTATAGTTGAATGGATGATACACATATCATAATTTCAAAGGTTGATGATTCAACCAGGAAGAAAAAAAAGGTTAGATGATGTAAATGTAAGAAAATAAATGTAAACAAAAAAAATAAAATGTTACATAAATTTAAGACAGTAAATGGAACAACTCCATGGTTGGCGTCCGGGGAGAGAGAAGGACTGAAGGAGAAGCGGCAGGATTATTTTTATATAAAAACTTTTCAAACAGAAATAGTTAAGGGTGGCGAGAAATCGCGAAAATATAGAGAGAAATTCGTTGAAAAATTATTGAGCTGACCGTTGGAAGGGTTTTCTACTGTGTGAGTTTTTTATTACACTGGCAGCTGCCCGACCCACAAATCCCACGCGCCTTCAACTCCAACAACGGCCACGTCCTCTCTTCACAGCTTGATTCCTTGCTATTTCCATCACGCGCATACTTGTCCCGGCCACAAAGCGAGTATCTTGGTTATACTTACTCGACGCGATTCGCTTATTTGATTTCCTTATTTTCTTATATTTTCCTTACTTTCAAATTAGATCCAATCCAAGAAAATAAGACCGTTCCTCGTGATCGACGCCCTCAAGTCCATTCTCTTTCACTTCCCCCGCAAACGTTCTTACTTTTTCTTTTTCAGTCATTTTAATATTTTTATTTTCACAAACTCCAAGTCTCTCTCTCTCTCTCTGATGAGACGAAGACAAGGACGTTTCGTTCACAGTCCAAGTAGATTGAAAATTGGAGGACTGTAAAAACCTCA
>NW_019104508.1:697833-728851 GCF_001995035.1 Momordica charantia
GCCTCCCCCTCCGCCGCCTCCCAAGGGTAAGAGGCCGATGCCAGCGAAGGTGCGGCGAGTACCGGAGGTTGTTGAGTTCTATCATTCGTTAATGCGGAGGGACTCCCGGCGAGATCCCGGCTCCGGAATTTCCGACCCGCCGTCGACCGCCAATGCTCGTGACATGATAGGGGAGATCGAGAACCGGTCCACTCACCTACTCGCTGTAAGTCACCGGTCACGTATTTTCGGTCCCTTATTATTTTCAGTATTTTAATTTACAATTATGCCACTAGGTTGAGCTTTTTGTCAGTGACGAATTGACTGGTCCTCAATTGTCCTGTTTTTATTAGGTGCGCCTATTGAATTTCTTTGGATTTTATTGTCAAAAATCGGAATATTGCTTCCTTTAATAGGATTGCCCTCTTGATTCAAACTGTCTTTTCGCGTTTCCCCTTTTTCCTCAAGGCTTGGGCAATTTTGTCATTTCAACTCGAATTCATGGCTTTTTGGAATTGGAGGTGAAGGAATTCAATTTACCCTTCCCTCTTTCTTTTTTCAAAACATAAGCATAAACAAATCGGAAAAGTAATCATAGAGAATAAATTTTCTTTGAAGCCAAATAAAGATTGATTTCGAAGGATATCAACCTCTTGATGATGGATTTTGCTTTATTATCAATCCCAACAGCTAAAAGAAAGTCACTTTAATTATTGCTCTTTTGGAATTTTGATTTGGTTGTGATGCTTATGATTAATCTCTCATGTTACTGGCAGATAAAGACGGATGTAGAGACTCAAGGGGATTTCATAAAGTTTCTGATTAAAGAAGTTGAAAATGCTTCATTTACTGACATCGAGGACGTTGTGCCATTTGTCAAATGGTTGGACGATGAGCTCTCATATCTGGTGGACGAAAGAGCCGTCCTTAAACACTTTCAGTGGCCGGAGCAAAAGGCCGACGCTCTGCGTGAGGCCGCCTTTGGCTATTGCGATCTAAAGAAGCTGGAGTCCGAAGCGTCATCGTTTCGTGGTGATGCCCGCCAGCCCTGTGGTTCCGTTCTCAAGAAGATGCAAGCTCTGCTTGAAAAGTATTCAAAAATTTTCCTTTGGTTGCTTCTAGTTGATTATCTTTTTTCCTTGCTTTTAGTTTCATTTCTTAATTTCTGTTCTGGGTGCAACAGATTGGAGCATGGCGTATACAATCTCTCGAGAATGCGTGAATCTGCAACTAAGAGATACAAAGCTTTTCAAATTCCAGTGGAATGGATGCTTGATAGTGGAATTATGAGTCAGGTAATTTCCATCTCTGTTCGATTAAACAAATTAGTTTAATTCTAGCTTAGGTCTGCTGGTGGGGGAAGGTGGAAGGTATCCAAGAAGAGATGACTGCTGATTAATAATGATTTCTTTGACTTGTGAAATGCTCTGATTATTAAAATTATTAAGTTGTTCCATTCGGGTGTGTCTCTCCGAGTGGTCCCTTTTAATGGATCCTTTCTGGAGAGACAGGGAAATAACTCTGACACAGTCTACAGAACAATGTAAATATAAATATGGAGAATGGTTAACAAGATGACAAGAAGGATGTTTTGATTTTGCTTTTTTTTCCCCTGCCCCTTGCCTGCACGCGCACATGGGAATTCCCAGATTTCTAAACTACATCTTCTTGTCTGCTTTATTGTTGTTTTTTAATTATGGGTTAACAAGAGAATCAGATTCTCCTCCTTGTTTGCTGGTATGCTAATTTGATTCTTTTTAAAAGTTTCTTTAGATTGAGGACGCTGAAATTTGTTTGTTAATTAATATTCATTCATTTCTTAACTCAAATAAACCCTTGGAAGCTCCAGAATCCTATCTCTCGTGCAATGCATTGTTTTTAAAAGAGTAAATTAATAAACGTTAAAAGGACAAGTCGTTTTGCCTTGAAAATATGGTCCCCTGGGCGCCAAGTTCGCAGTTGTTTTAATACGTTCACGTGTATTAGTTACTTGAATGATATGTTGCTGATCAGAGTCAATTGCGTGCTTCAATTAATGTGCCACAGATCAAGCTTGTCTCTGTGAAATTAGCAATGAAGTACATGAAGAGAGTATCCGCGGAGCTTGAAACAGTCGGTGGTGGACCTGAGGAAGAAGAGCTGATTGTCCAAGGCGTTAGATTTGCCTTCCGTGTGCATCAGGTAATCTTGGGCTCCTCAACAACTGGCTTTTGTGCCCACTTGATTTTTGGGCTCTTATGAAAGGAGGAGAAGGGGGGACCCCTCTTATTAGCAAAAGTGATATTGAAACTGGAAATTGTTGCTAAAACTACTTTGTTCAGTCTCCATGATTATGTGTTAATATTTCTTTCTTCAACTTCTTCTTATGTGCAGTTTGCCGGAGGATTTGATGTGGAAACGATGAGGGCATTTCAAGAGCTGAGAGATAAAGCAAGTTCATGCCACGTTCAATGCCAAAACCAGCAACATAAGTACGTGTGCAGTAGCAGGCCTACAACTTGTTAATCTGCAGCAATCTCAGCTTCAGAGGGCTCTGTTTTTTGGTGGTTGTAAAGATCGATTGTTAACCATGTTTGTGAATATTAATGGCAGCAGCTGTTTTGGGTGGGATGGGATGGGACTCCAATTTATTCATTTAAAAGATAATGAACTGAGGTCATATTATATTGAAAAGAAAGGAAGGGAACCCATTTTCTTCTTTAATATATGCATTCAACTTCATCCTTTTCCTCTTTAAATATTTGCACATTGTCATCTATACTTTGAAAACTTGGGCTTAAATGAGAAGGGGGTGTTTTTAATGTCTTTTCCTCCACAGTTATAAAAGGTGGATCGAGAGAAAATAATGGAGTGGTGGAGCTTGAAAATTATTTCGAAGGTTTTTCTTTCTTCGATTACAATATATAGAAGTGGGAAATTCGAAGGTAGGATCTTTTGGCTGAATGTATAAGAGTGAGAAAATAGTCGTTCAGCTAGGTTCTATTCATAAAATAAGAATTTTTATAAGAATATATTTCTAACTAGACCAATTTTATTCTATCTATTCATAAAATAATTTGTAGAGTAGTGAATACCTTAAATAATACGTGAGGACATGATTTACACAAAGTTATGTCAACTAGTCTTTGTTTCTTTGAGCGTGTGGCCAAATATTTTAAAATAAATATTAGTTTTGACATTATTTTCAAGAGGCCAATAGAAGTAGAAACGTATGTGCTAAATGATTAACTATGGTGACTTGAGATGCACTTTTAGGAAATATATGGAGACGAAAAAAGGTAAAAGGGTTTATTAATGAAAGTAAAAGAAAATATTATTGTTATTTTTATGTTTAGTTAATTTTGTGTATTTTTTTAGTACAATATGTGAGGATTATGTGAGGATTGAATTCGAACTCCTGACAACATGAAAAATTATTCATATTATTTAACAAATAATTTTAAATTATTCATATTATTTAATTTTTTTATTGAATGTTTGTTGGAAAAGAGAAAAAAGGACAAAATTATTTATATCTTTTAAATTTTTAACCTTAATTAATTTTTTAGTACAAATCTTAATTAAAATTAAAATATGACAACTTCAGAATTTTATGAAATTCTACAAAATCCAATAGTTTTTGTTAGAACTTAGACCTACCATTAAAAAAATTGATATAATTTTTCTAAAAGAGATATATATTTTATAAAATTTGTTCCAACCTTCGGAAGCCGCTCCCGAGTCCGGACATGGATCTGTAGCTTTTTGACGCATTTAGCAACGCAGATGACAGGCTCCATAGTTGTAAATGTGCCATTTCCTTGGGCAATTGAA
Source organism: Momordica charantia (assembly GCF_001995035.1). The sequence continues at coordinate 701,626 of NW_019104508.1, forward strand.
CTCAGGTTTCGTTCTTACCTTCATTCCAATAAGAATCGATCATCATCATCTGCGCATTTTCTCTGCTCTCTCACACGGCCTCCAATTTCTCGCCTTATCAAAGCTACTGCTGCGTCGTCCATGGAGGTTGAGGAAGGTGGAAGATCTGCAGCTGTTGGCAGCACAGCTTCGCCCATGAAGCTCTTGTTCGTCGAGATGGGTGTCGGATACGATCAACATGGGTGAATTTTCATATTTCTTTCTTCTTACAAGTTTTCTGTTTGTTAGATATATATGAACTCGTGATGATTTCGGGAATACAGTTACGAACTTGTTTACAGTGGGAAAAGAATGAGATTAATAAGTGGATTATCTTTTGCCATACAGCCAAGATGTCACGGCAGCTGCTATGCGGGCCTGCAGGGATGCCATATCTTCCAATTCGATTCCAGCATTCCGTAGAGGTATGAATTTGGCTCCTTCTTCTTGGTAGCCTAAATTACGCCGTAGGGTCTTCCGTTAATAGGGTCTTTTCTGTTACGTATTTTTGGTTGGTAATGTTTGAATCAGTGCTCTCTACCTCCTGTAAACTACATTCATTTAGATATATAAAGTATCATCATTTTCTCGGAAAGAATAATCATGTCTTTGCACTGTTCTGAATTTATTTCTGAATTCAGAATCTTAGTTTTTTAGTTACTTGTGGCTTCTGTTAGTTAAGTTTATGATGCAAGACGTTGCCTAGTTTCATTATGTTAATCTTTCAATTAGGACTAATGACAAGGTGTTGTGTAGGTTCCATTCCTGGAGTCACATTTGATCAGATGAAACTTCAGATCAAACTTGGAGTACCACAGACACTTCAACAATCCTTGGATATTGAAAAAGTCAAGTCTGTCTTCCCATAGTAAGTATTGAACTATTTCAGTTGGATGACTTCATTTTTAGGGGAAAATGCAGAGCACTTGTTCTTGTAATTCGCTACACCTTGAGCTTTAGGTTAGGCAGATAAGTGTTAGTGATGCAAACAAATAAATGAGCCTTTACAATCCAAACAGTAGGAGGACTAAGTTAAACTACTAGTTAAAGCCATTTTAGCAAAATAACCAAACAGAGAATGAGAGGGGATGGAAAAGTAACAAGTTAAAAAGGCAAATGAGGTAAGCCAAGAGCAACAGAAGCCAAAGCAAAGATCTGTGAGGATGCTGAGCTGTAGAAGAAGGCTGCTAGATTAAGATGCTGAGTTGGTTAGTGGCTTGCTTTAGCGACCCTCCTAAGCTTGTGGGTGTTTCAATCACTCCAAGATTCTCTGAAGAAAGTAATTTGTAGGCAGCTTGAGGTTGAGGCTAATATTCTCCTATCTGTTAAGAATATGGTATATACCTACTTCCAGTTCTTTGTTAATGATCTTACCTCTGATAAAAGTGAAGATCTATCTCTAGATGTTTGGTCCTTGCACGGTAAATCAGGTTTGCAGCTACAACATTAGCATTGATGCTATTACACCGAGAGAGAGAACAGAAAGATGGTTCAAGGTTATTTGAGAAGAGATTTGAACCAAGTAGAAGGATTGAGGTTGTCAGGATTCTCTGTCGGTGTGCCAAGATGGTATAAATAATCCTTTATCTTCTATTGGAACAGCACCTCCTTAGTTTTCACGTCCTTCACGTAAAAGAAAGAGGGTAAAATTCGACCAAACATTCTTCTCATAGGTCAAAATAAGGATTCTTACTAGGTTCTTTTTTATTCTAGGTAGGCACTCATGTGACGTTCCTCAGTTTTAGAGAACTAGATGCATCCTAAGTATGCTTACTAGGTTCATTTTTGCAGAAACCAACCATTACATCTTCAATATATTTTTGAGAAAGTGGAGTCTGTCTTTCCATTGAGTAATGAACTCTTTTCTCAAACCTCTGTTGCATCATAAAATACTTTGCCAATCTATTAGGAATGCCTTTGGGGTAATTAGGGTTATTAATAGAATAGTAAGGTTTGTTAGTAACTAATTGAGGAATTGGTTAGTAGAGATTTGTTATAAATAGAGTGAGGGGGAAAGGATAATGGGTGGCAATTTAGCATGGTTTTGACTTGAGTGATCCAAGTACCTCGAATTACTTGGGGATTAGTCCTTCTAACCTTTTATCTTTCCATCTATTTCAACTATTTGGTTTCCATCACAATCATGATTTCTTTGATCTCCTCCATAATGTGACCCTACTGCTTCCCTTTTCCCTCATTTGGTGGGACTCCTGGAGTTTGTAGAACCAGCGGGTCTGTATATTATTATCATTATTTTAAATTTCGGGTTGACAATTATTTGGTCTTATTTTTCTGTGCGCATACTCATATTTTATCATCATTCATGAGTAACTAGTCTATTGCTTACTCTCCTGTTGGTCTGCCTTTTGGATTTAGTCTTCGTGGAACCAGTTATCTTGAAATAACATGTTAGCGAGAAAGATTGTTTGGATGGACAGACATTATTTTTCATCGATGATGGCTAACACCTACAAACCATCCTATACGAAAGATCATTGAATCTTTCCCTCGCTTGATTTACTGCAGTGGAAAGATTCTGAATGTTGAGGTCGTTGATGGTGGCTTAATATGCTCCAGCGGTGTGCACGTGGAAGAAATGGGAGACAAAAATGATGACTGTTATATAGTAAATGCTGCTGTATATGTTGGCTATTAATTTTTGTGCCTCATATTCCTCTTCCGGAGATCTTAACTCTTAAGGGTTATTCACCCCTCCCCACAAACCACTGAACAGTGTATGCATGCTCGAGGAGCTTAGTCATCTATGATTGTGATTATACTGTAAGCTAAGCTTGATGAATACTTCGACATTTCAGTTTCCTTGGAGATATTGAGAGAACCACAGGGTTATTTCCTGTATTGATTAAGCTCTCAAATTTAGTTTTTCTTGATTTTAACATGCTGCAATATACTTTCACTATGTTTCAAACTCATGTTTTAGTCATCAACATCTGTAATTACTAAATGAACTGCCATATCAGTTCGTATTCAGTGGAATGATCTTTGAGTGCTTGGTGGAGTTGATGTCAGGTACTTAGTTATTGCATTATTTATTGACGATTGAGGTCATGCTTCTTAACTTGGCCATTGGTCAGATATTTTCATTTTTTCTGGTCTCAGTAACTATTCAGGAGGATAGGGGTTGACAAATGACAAGATGTACAGTTAGCCTGACATTCAGATTCTTTGCAAATATAAACTGATCTCAAAGCCAAACCCAAATTCAATTGGACTCATTTTACAAAGATGCGCAATAGAGCATGTTAATCCAGTGTTGCCATCTCACCTACATTCTTTCCCATCAATATGAAACTATAGGCACAATTACTTTATACAATTGCTTTGTTGCTATTACATTTCTTGCTTCCAGTTGCCGTTAAGCTGGTTAATGAAATGAATGAAGTTCTAACATTCCCTGAGAAGAATTGCAGAGACGAAGGGAAGTTCAACTGGCCTTCACATGGTGAAAACTGCATAGAGAAGCTGGTTCCAAGTGTCAGGCAAACCGGGGAGGCACCAGTGGCTGCAATCTGTGCCTGCATGCTCGCCGCTGTAAGCAGAGGGATGTGCATCTTTGCGCAGTTGCGACAATTTTGTGATGTCCAGCAAGAAAACTGGCTTCCTCATTCTAGCTAGCACTCTCTGCACGATTTCTGCTGCGGGTGGCGTTCCCGCTGGATACAGTGACCCCGTAAGCGGTACGCTTTCTCCATAGCAACTCCTCCTTGGTTGGTTCCAATCCTTTCCCCTGTTAACTTATTTTTCAAGGTCAATTTCCATTTTCATCTATACACTCTGAAAAGTCTTATTCCTATCACTAACTATGAGAAAATTACATAAGAAAATATATTTTTACTGTGAATATCGATTATTAAAGGAATTAATGTCACACTATCCGACATGGATACGTGACAGTGCTGCTCTTTCTGTCGACAGAAATTTATAGATGTTCGGAGCTTGCCAAACTGTTGGAGAAGTATTAAAAGGGATACATAGCCGAATAACCAAATTTATACTTTAGCCTCTCATGATGTGTGTATATATTTATAAATAAACAGATCACAATTATGGAGCGCATATATATTATATATGAACAGATCACAACTAGGGAGGGCAGCGTTGGGATGTATTCTTTGTCCTTGACCTTGTAGGAATAAAATATTCTGCCTTTCCTTAGTTTTTCAATTTTCATATTTATTTTGTATAATTAAATATTGATGAATTCTTTAAATATATATTTTAGAGTTAAAATAAAAAATAAAAAAAATGATAGAAAACCGATCACAGCCGTTGATTTTTACTTACTCATAATGAGTGGGGGAGATTCCCTGGAAAATGACCCTGGTTTTACTGGGATCAACATTCATGTCCACCCACCTAGCCCAGGTGGTCAGCCCTTGATAAAATGCCTCCAGACGGTCCATATCTTTCTTCACTGTATTTCCTATTTGCACATAATCCCACCTGAACAACACTCACAACCGTCAGATTTTACCATCTTCTACCGCATAAGCATGATCTAGAAAAAAGAGATTGATCATACGGCTGGGATCTTCCAGTGTGGGTCCACCAGTGCCAGGAGTTGAAAATTAACACATCCATCCCCTTCCACACACTTCCTCCTTCAATGGAATCAAGCTTTAGTACTCTTCCAACTCTCTCTTTCACTATGTCCACAAGGTAGTGCGTTCTGTGAAGAAGCAAGCTCACTCCATAGTCCTGCACACACCGGATTGTTCCCTCTTATTCAATGGTTTGGTCCATTATTAGAAATAATTGTACAGAGAAAGTTATTATTGGTGTTTACTATTATTTGTATTTGAATATGGTTTTCTTATATTATTTGTTTTGTACTGTTTCATTTTGCCGAGCTCAGCATAACCCAAAAAACAGCTTTTGGAAAAGTGAATAAAGAACAGAGAATAAAGCAAGCAGACAATTGGTATACTGTGAAGTGGGAGATTTTGAACGAAGAAATTTGAGGAAAAGGAAAAGGAGAAGGAACTCGCCTGGAAAATCACAGTGGAGAGTGATTCCCTCATGACTATGGAGGTTTTGGCTTTTGGTGCCGACGCCAGAATCATACATGTTAAAGATTGCCACATGTTCAGACTCAGTGAGTCACCTACAAACATTATCTTCTTCCCTTTCCACCTCCTCAGAAGCTCCAACCCATCAAACCTACAAATAAATGAACACATTTTCTCAAAGAGAGAGAGAAGGCTGCTCTATTTTGGCACCCACATTCTCAGAGAAGGAGAGCATGAGATTTGCATAACAATGTCGGATTATGAGGGAAAGCAAGAAGCCTCAAATGGGAGATCAGAGTGGAAAACTTTACAAACAAAAGAAAGTGAAGGAGAAGTACCTTGGAAGATCACATAAGTCAGGTTTCCAGGTGTACTTGAGGTAGGATCGATCAGGCCTGCCATACTTTTGGCAATTAAACTCAGGGTCAATGAAGGGACAGCTTGAAGATTCATAGAGAGGAAAAGAAGCATCAAAAACCCATTTGCCCTGAAACAAATTGCACTCCCTCTCTTGCTTTCTACTTCCCACATTGCTTATGTTATAGAAGTCTTCAGCTTTTGCAGTTTCCAGTAAAAACAGTAACACAACTTGTAAAAGCAGAAGGGACAGAGGAACTCTGAATCGAAAACCCATCTCAGATTTTGGGCTGTGACTGAAAAGAAAGAGGAGTTTGGGGAATAGAAGTAGACAGAAGCAAGTGGGTCTATATAGAGACAAACAAGAGTGAGAGAGAGAAAGCCCTGATTTTTATTATTGTTATTTGTTTAATCTTTTAAAATTTTTATGACATGAGCTGGGAATTGGGTAATCTTGGCTGGATTGATTAGGGGAAATGCAGGGGATTGTGGGGAGTTGAAATTGAGAGTTGTGTTTTAGTATTGCCTGGTTTGCACATCGAGGGCCATATCATATTGCCCACCAAGCAATGTTGCACATGGCTCAATGATGTGTTGGTTATCTAACTACCAAACTCTTTTTGTTTTTTATTTTTATTTTTGAAATTTCTACATTCAACTATTCATATAATGGAATAATGGAATAATGGAATTTGATTCAAAGTAAATTTCATACTCCCATGTCTGGAATCTGTTCAATGTTGCCATATCCTGATGTGTTGTTTTGGTGCCTACTATTTTCACTGTGCTTAATGGTTATAACTTATAACTTATAACCTCAACGGCCTTTTCCCCCAACAAATAAAAATTACTTGCTGAGCTGATGAATAGTGAAATTTCCTTTTTACTCATAAATATTTATATAAAGCAATAAAGGGGAGAAATACATTGAAAGCTATAGATTCTCTAATTAAATTTGAAATTAATTTGAAACATTTTGTGGAATCAAGTATGTCACGTCACTTTAACGTGTTGCCAAAGCTAAGTTCTTATGTGTGAAAATCTTATCACGTATTATAAGATTAAGTAGCTTTACTAGATGAGAAGGGGTTTTTTTTTTNAGAAGTTGTTAAAAATAGAATCTTAATTTTTGATAGAGTATGAGGATAAAAAAAAAAATCTAAATTCTATTTTTTTGTACTTTTCTCTCCCACCTTTTTCGGATTCAATGTCCTTTCCCTGTCTATTAATAATACCTCACTTGATATAGATTTATTTTTTATTTTTATTTATATAAATGGAAACTTATGAAAACTACTTGTTCACCTTTTAAAAGCAAAAACAAGTTTCTAAAAATTGTTTTTTTTTCAATTTTTATAATATAAATATTTTAAACTAGATTAGAAAATGAAGAAACAATTTAATAAATGAACATGATTTTTAAAATAGAAAATAAATATTTAATCAAATGAATTTATTCTATTCCAATTTTAAGAGGCATTATCATTTTCTTTTGAGTTTTAACTTTTTTCCGAATGTAAATCAAACCTTTTGGTCCGGATCCTCCAATTTCAGTTTTTTTTGTTGCATTCTCTCTCTTCCTAGCCCTCTTGTTATCAATTAAATCTCCAATTTCAGTTTTTTTTTATGAAATTATTAATAAATAAGGAAGAGTGGGGTCATAGATTAGTTTTTTTTCGAATAGGGTTATAAATCCAAAGTGAATTATGGGAGGGTCAAAATTTCAAATTTTCCAAAAAAAGTAGAGAAGGGTCACAAATTAGGTTTTTCTAAAAATGGTTCAAAAATCAGAATGAATTATATAATGGGGTTAGAAACTCAATTTTCCTTAAATCTTCCAACGTTACTTGTAAATCTTGATGTCATTATTATTGGGTAAGTGAAAAGTGAAAAAGGGGATTGGAAAACGTATTGTTCAATAATTGTACAGTGGTTAATTCAATCAAAGAAAAAGTTATCGGCTCTAGTGAGTCCTACTGATGAATTTGTTGTTTTTGGGCTGTTGGCTATGTCATGGAATCACTTTTTGTAGCACAGTAGCTCCAAAAGAGTTTAGATTTTTACGGCTACCATTCATCCAGTTTAATAAGCTTAACCACCGCACGATCTCATTAAAGTGTGAACCTATTTGTACTTGTCTAAAAACTTTTTATCTTAATTAATAATGAGGGAAAAGAAGGTTTCACATTTACCTTTTTTTTTTAGGTTTCATACCATTATTCATGCAATTAACAAGTGAAAGATTTATTTTTTATGTAAAGTAAATAAGCTGATGAAGTTGTTAACAAAAAAAAAAAACAAATCATATTTTGGATGTTTGAAATAAGTAAAAAAACAAAAAAAAATGAAAATCTAAAGAAGAAGAACCTCCACTTAATTAAGGGGAGAGTTAGGGTACACTTCAGATAAATAAAGTCTCCACACAAAATCAATGACAGTATATTCTATCCAGAAATCCTTGACTTGGAGATCTACGACCATTTTTACAATTTCATGGGCTACCATATTTGCATCTTGCTCACATAGGGAGGAGCATTGAAGAAATCACTTCGACATCTCTATGCTTTGTGTGACAAAATGTTGTTATCCTTGTTGCTAAAATTAGATGGGTAATACAATTATTTAAATAGAGGTTCTACACCCTTATGTAGTTATTTGATAAGGTCAATCGTGGATAATAACGAGGAGTTATTGTGGGATGACAACTAATCTTAATACTTATAATTAACTCTTCTAATTTATCATGCTAATCATGAACCTTTTAAATTAAGTATCTGTCGATTAAATTACTATTATGGGTGTAATAACAGAAAGTTGAGTAAAGATGTGGACAACATCTCTGATTTCCCAAAACTTTTCCACTTATAATCTACTTTATTTTCTTTTCAAACTCCTGAAATTTACAAGTAGGTTGAATCAAGTATGAGGAAACCAAATATGTAATTATCCTCTAAAAATGGTAAATTTCCCATAATTTCTGACAATTTTAGAGTGAGAAAATACCTTTGGGCCAGGCCCACCAAGGATTCTGTTCAAATGAGGCTGCTGGGTGGGCTAGCTGTCTCCATTTGATGGTGGAGGCCCACTCACAATCATTATTAAGACTCTTCCTTCGCAAGTGGAATTTTGGGAGTCCACTAGTTTGTCCAATCAAATCATGCCAAACTGCTTCTTTCTTTCCAATAAGATTTTTTTTTACTGTCTAAATTGACAGAATATTTCAAAAAAAGGGCACTTCTAAAAAATTTTTAGGTTTTGGAGTACTTTTCTCTTGCATGTTTAGACATATAATATAACTTTGACCTCTTAGATCACAATTTTACATTTTTTCCATATGTGAATTATTGATATACCTCGATTTCAATACTTTCCAAGAACGAAATTTCTAGAAGATTTAAAATATATGTATTTATTTTATATTTTCGAGCAACTAGAAATTTTAAATCATCTTCAACCTACCATAGATTATAAATTCGTACAAATTATTCTATGTATTGAAGTGTGGAAGCATCTATTGTGATGAAAATGGTCGTATTTTCAAAATGATCTTCAACCTACCATCTATTACATTTTAATTTTGGGTTAAAAATGGTGTTCATGCAAAACCCTTTTTTAAGAGATTGGTTGGAGCACATGTAGGGTATATGCAACCACTACAATCTGGTGCACCAACCATTTGGTTTGGTTGCAGCACTTACTTTTTTTTTTTATCCTAACAGAAAAATGAATTATCCTATTTTTCTTCAAGATGCGCTTTCAAAGCTTCCAACACCATCATAAATGCCTTAGGCATAGTGCCATAAATTGCTCTCTCTCCCTCTCTCTATTATAAGATGGATGACATTTTTTTTTTGGGAGATAGATGACTCATTTTGTTAATAAAGGATAATATCTCTCTCTCTCTTTTATAGGATTAAAAAAGGATAATCTTGTTTGTCAACTTGATTCCATTTTTATCCAGATCTTCTATTTTAAATTTTAAAATTTATCCTTTAAATATTTTGACTTCAAGTCTTTACTATCATTAAACATTAAAAGAATCGATACAAAATAATTCAAAGACTACCGGAAGTTCTCAATTATGAATACAATAAAATTTTAACTAATTTATTCTATAGAACAACTAACTCCGTCAAATCAGATAAATTATTATAGGTCAAATCATATGAAGTTGGTAGCTTCTTATTTTAGAGGGAACATATTTATTTTGTGATGAAATAAAAACATAAGGTACTTCCAACTTCATTAATAAAATATGTCAACCTGAAGATAAAATTCCAACTTCATTAATAAAATATATGTCAACCTGAAGATAAAATTGATTAGAATACCGCTTATCGCTCTAGTGTCAAAGGTTCAAATCCTCTCGCCATTTATTATAATAAAAAAGAAAACATAATTAATAAAATATATTTTGATGTCACATCATCAACCTGCCAATTTAACATTGATGACGAACAGACTTGATCAAAAAAATAATCGATGCAGAAAAGATGAAATTGAAATTTTATAAAATATTAATAAAATTGGAATTTTACCTAAAGAGCATAAATTATGTATTTAGTGTAGTTTTTTTTAAATAAAATATGTATATTTGACAAATGAGTGATGGGCTTCCAAGAGTCCATATCTTGAATTGGGCTTTTCCGTATGCTGGACCTTATAAGTGGAGGCCTGGATCCGACCCGATTAAGTTCATCCATATGAGGATAAGGCTCCTTCGTCATCCGCTAGCAAATTAGCTGAAAGGGGGAAACAGTCTTAAGAATGGCAGCGATATCAGTGTTATCGACCCCATGGGTTTTAAGCGGAGCTGTGGCTGTCCGCGTTCCCTCAGCTTCTCTTGTAATCTCCACTGGCTCTAGAAGTTGCTGCTCCGTATCTCTCAACACTGCAAACAACACTTCCGCTCGTTCTGGATTGCTCCGTTGTTCGTTTCTTCCTTCTTCCTCCCTTTCATGCTCTTCATCTTTTTCAGGTGAGGAACTTTTCTGTATTGATTCATGTAGTTTAGAGATTTTGCATTATTACGTGCTCATTTGCCTATTTACTGGAGTTTGTATTAGTTCACTGATGTATTTATTTGCGCTCATGTGCGTTTGTCACTTTCTAGGTCCTTACATTTCAAATTGTATGCATGCAAGGTCGTTTGATTTAGTAATTTCACTGTTGTTCGATGGCGTGATTTTCGGATGGTTGATTCTTGCTTGCATTGCATTCGATTATTTTCCTTTTTGTGCTTTCCAGTAGTCGAATTGTAAGTGAATGACGAGGCAGGTGGCTGCATATCTCCATTTTTTTTTAATCTGATAATCAATCCATTGTGTTTTACACTTTGATGGGAAAATTAGGAAGTAATGCACCACCTCCATTCTGTTGATCAAGATTTTATCATAAAATTTATGGGAAAGAAGTACTCATTTGCAGGTTTTTCTTTGGGTTTGGACTGGAACTCCAGAATTTGGGTTGGACAAGGAAAGGGTCGGAGCTTAGTGGTTAGGGCTGGCAAGGCTGCACTATGTCAGACTAAAAGAAACAGGTCGCGTAAATCCTTAGCTCGGACTCATGGTTTTCGCCGACGAATGCGGACCACCAGTGGTAGAGCTGTTCTTAAGCGCAGGCGTGCCAAGGGGAGGAAGGTCCTCTGCACGAAGTCTTACCCTAGTAGCGGAAAGGGTGCTTAAATTTTTCTCGCTTTAACCATCTCTAGGTAAATTAGGCAATGTTGTCTAATTCACTCTTTGAATGACTGGTCGAGATAGCTTATATTATATGATGCTTTCTTATTTAGTCATTTAAAATTTTCTTAAATTATCAGTGTTAAATTCAAATACTGGACAAGACTAGCTTATGTGATTAATCCTTTCGTATTGTTCATTTGAAAATTTTCTCTGAATTGGAATATGTACATTTTCTGAAACCTGAGGATTGCTGTTACTCATATAATCTTGGGCCTTCCGGTCATTAATTTTTAGGTCTGAATCATCTCAGTTTCTGTCAAATATTGTTTTTGATTGAGCTACTCAGTAGCTTCTTACATAAAATGTAATTGTTATTGACATTTTAACTTTATAAACATTAAGCATTGTGCTGCCTGACCAAGCTGAAGACACTGTAGAGAAAAAGGAAAGGTTTCAGTGGAATCTGTTAGGTGCAAGGGAGACCCAGTGGTGTGGTTCTGATAGAAAAGACTTAGAAGTTAGAAGTTGCTTTTAAAGTTGGGTTGTACCTTTTAATTATTTTCCTTCTGATAATAGAGAAGAAAACAAAATTCACTACAATCTTGGTGATTACTTGTAAGCAGGGAAAATTGAAAGAATGGAGAAAGCAACCAAATGACTAGCATAGCATTGCATAGGATAAGTCTTTATAGGATAATATTTGGAGGATCATCATGAATGTTACTGCCTGTTCACGACCTCTGCTTTTAGAAGGAAAGCAAAATGCTAAAATTAGCCGACTGATATCATCTCTACCTACCATGAATCTAAATAACCTCCCAGTCAGGGAATTCATCATTTTGTGTGGTGGATGGAGAAAACTTTACTATTTCGTTGGTAAGTGCATTTGCTTTTTGGCTCTGCTTCCTTGATGAACTCGGTATATTTGCTTTAGCATTCATTTTTTCAATCTGAAAGAGAAGGTCAAAGAGGCCAAGAAAAGATATGAGTTGGTATCATGGGTTAGTAGAGAGCATAACTTTAAGCATTCTGAATGTTTATAAGCAATCTGCTTGCATGCATATCTAGAAAGTAACGATAAAACCTATAGAGCTCCAAGTACTTTTTGGTCAGCTGAGAAATGGTTTGGTTGAATAATATGAAGATTCTGTTTATCAGGTGTTTGAATTGTTCTTCGTTCTGTCTGGATATGATGCTCCCCTGCAATAGCAAGATTCAACAAAATGAATGATATAACAAAAGCACATATGTTATACTGCTCTTTTTCTTATTTCTCCAAAGCTGATGGGTGTCCGTTAACTTGTTTTCATATATGTGCCTGTCTCCCCTTTTCTTTACAGGAAATGACACCCAAGAATTAAGAATATTATCATAGAAGCTTCTGACAAGCTGACTATTTCAAGAAAATGCTGGTATGTAAAATATTCATCACTTAAGAATATAGTTAAATATAATTGCATCTTATATTGAACCCACATGGCTGTCCACAATTGTACGTGACAGGAGAGAGAACTCCAATTAACAAAAGTTGCATTTTATCACTGAAAATGTAACATCAAAAATTGCACAAGAGGTAAAGGGTGGAACTGTTTGTGGGATAAGAGTTTTTTGAACCATAGAAAAAAGCCCAAATTAGGAAACCATCACCAAATTGGTGGTGCTGAAAACCAAGACTAAGACCCATTTCCAAAATTTCTGTAATTATTTTCAAGCACATTGTAGTAGTTTTACCTTCTCCAAGACATCACACATCTCCAAGCACCTGCCCTCCATTTCCTTGAAGACGTTCGTAAACCAGTCCAAGGCATTACAGTTCTGTCCCATGTTCAGATCAGATGGAAACCTGAAACGAAAATAAACGTGATTGAAAGGTTAAATTACGGCAGATAAGACCAAAATAAAAGCAAAGGAATAATAGCCTTTGAAAACCAAGAGATGATCCACCAAAATTAAAGAAGCAGTCAGTGCAACTGAGAGCCAAAATTCAAATAAAGAAGTCGTGAAACCATTTCGTCTTCACTGTAAACTGATAAGCTAATTCAGAAGAAAGCAAGTAGAGGAAGGAGAAACCCATGAACCTGGTGGCAAAGAAGTTAAAAGAAAAACTGAAGACAAATAAAATCCTGAAGTTACTTGAAAACCCGATTCAACTGAACTTTATAAAAACGGACCACTTTCAATATCATATTCTTAAAAGGAAGAAAGAAAATAATGGGAGAGAGAGAGCTTTGGCAGTGTCCAAAATGGAGGAGGAAAGGAAACGACGGGGACCAAAAGGAGTTCAGAGAAGAGAGGGACAGGGACCCATGAGAAGAGACAACAGAAGTACTGAGTAAAAAATTCTGAGAAATTTACAGTATATTCTCTTTAATTACATTTACATTTACTTTTCAATATTTCTAAATTATTTCATCATTGTTTGTAATAAATTTAGGTTTATAAAGTTTGACTCTGGATGTAAAATGATTTAGTTTTATAAACTTAAATTTGTGTAGTCGGCATTTGGTTTATAGATTTATAATTTGTATTCATTTGCAATATTCCTAGCTTAACATAAGCAAACCCACATGCCAAACATTTGTCTTCTTTTACTCCTCTAACTCGGATCCAATGTCTAACCCAATAATCAAACACCTTGTAAAAGTCTGTTTAGAAATTTGGCTTAAAATTTTTTCTATTTTTTAAAGTAAACAAAAATGCCGTGTCAAAATATATATATCTTTTTAAATAGTTTTTAAAATTTTTAAAATTATATAATAAGCACTTAACTAAACGATTAGTTTGCTATATATTTTTCAAAACTAATTTTAAGGAATACACCTAAATAAATGTTTAAAGTGCACAAACTTCATGACATCAAGAAGAGCAATATATTCAAACTCGTGTGGAGTTTATGAAAGCTCAATTCTACCAAAGAATAATAACGGAACAAAAGAATTCTTAGCTCTTCTTCTTGCTTTATTTTTCCACAATTTCAAAGCTGTACAACAAAAATGAATTTCCTTTCTGCAAATTCACTTCATGCTTCTCCAGAAGATGTCTGCTTTCTTGTAAGTCTGACCATCTTCTTTTATCTCGAGGTCGTTGCTGAAGACTGTTTTTGTACTTCTGATGAAGAAGGTTCATGGAGTAATAAAATTAACATCAGAAAGGTAAACTTTTGGAACTGGTGCTAATAACCAAGTTCTTCAGTTTTGCAGGGTCTCCCCCATTGGCTCGCCCAGTAATCAACTCCATATTCTTATACAAGCTCTGTTTCACCAAATTCTTCATCATTTTCCTCCCTTCCTGAACTTCTCTTTGATTTACAGGCGACCCAATTACTACTCTTCCTGTCTGTGGCCCAGAATGTGGATCCATTTTTGCTTGCTTCTCATTCTTAAACCATTGTAATAACTTTGATGCCCTCTTTTGAGCCAGTGGACTACCCAATAATGCCACTTCCAGAAGCACTGCAACAATCCCAGACTCGGCCATCTTCTCTCTCTGTTCTGAGCTCTGATGAGCCAACATCATTAAGATATAAGCAGATAACTCGACAGATTTTGGCTTGTCCTCCCATGTCATAATCTCAATCAGGCTAGACGGGACCATTGGGCTCCCCTCCATGGCTTTCTTTCCCTGTGAAGTCACCACCAAGTTCCCCAATGATGCGAGGGCTCGATCCGAAAGGCCTTTCGACGATGAGGACAATTTCAAGAGGGTGTGCACCACACCATTTGAGACCAGAGGCCCTACGTTTTCCAGCACTGTGGAGATGTTGTAAAGAGTTTCAAGGCAGCATTTTTGGGTCTCGGAATTTGAGGTTGAATCAAGAATCTTTACAATAAATGGGATGGCATTTTCATTCGTCTGTAAGGCAATTGTGAAGTGGGAATTGATCAGAGATGAGAGTGACAACAGCAATCTTGCAAAATCATGTTTTGCTGATTCATCCATGGCTTGGATGTTACATGGAAGTTTGTGTAAGATTCCTGCCTCCACCATGAGGGCCTTGTTCCTAAAGAATAGCACAAAAAGACAAAGAACAATAAGTCCAACTTATGGTTCAGATTCTTTAAAAACACAAGTCAGGCCAAATGGCAAATGCTGACTTTGGACAGAATGGTTCAGACTTCAGAGGCAGACGAAAGACCAACCCACAAATTCAATATGAATAATCTAAAAGTAAACATCTTTTTATTAAGAGTTGACCCATATGCCCAATATTTTTCCTCTCTCTCTTAATTAATGTCTGGGAGCTTTTAGTTATTTATTTATACATTTTTTTCCTCAAATTTGGAATATCGAGGAATCCAAACCTTCAGCACGTCTTTCCGTAAAGTTCTGTTTTCAATTTGAATATGGGTTCAACATGCTTAAACTTGTTCACTTTTTCTCTTATTTTTATACCATCTGAGGCTAATATGGTTACCAGAAACTCTCGAATAAGATGAAATTGCCATCGTTAACTACGATTTTCCTTGAAACTCAAGTTTCTTTCCTCCGATTGAAAACACAGAACACACATATGGATGCACGTAAAACAGAGAATAAAAAAATCCGAAGGACTTTGAACGACTTACTCGAAGCTTCCTTTGGCAAGCTCAAGCAAGGGTTTGACAGCGAGTTCCGGGCGGCCCACGGCGTCCGATGCCACCATTGAAACCAAGGCCGGAACAACCCGGAGCTCCACCATTAGCTTCTTGATCTTCACGTCCTGTTTAGACATTTTCTCAATCACCTTGGCTGCAATCTCCTTCTCTTCCCAGCTCCCAAAGTGGAGCTTCTTCACCGTCCTCTGCAACGCCGCCGCATCGCCGCCGTCCCAATTTCCATCCGCAGTTTGTATAACTTCATTACTCCCTACTGTGATTTTGGGCGAAGTAGTGACTGAATCATCGGTGGGCGAGACATATGGCTTTTTGGGTGTTTTGGAGCGCAGGAATCTGCGGATTCGGTTGAAGAATCGCAGCTTCACGTAGGAATACACCCAAATGGGTGTTTGCGGAGAAGAAGAAGAAGAAGGTGACGACATGGGATTCATGCTCAGAGAAAGAGATTGAGGTTTAAGAGAGAGAGAGAAGAGAGATTGGGATCATATGCGATGGGAAGCCAATAGTAATATCCTCCCATGCCTCCTCACCAGTGACATTTAAATTTTGAACAGACGATTAAAAAATAATAATAATAAAAAAATATAGAACATATGAAAGATACCTCTCTCAACAATAACAGCACATGTTCTCTTTATTATTAGCATCACCTAATTATATAATTATTCTATACTATATACTAATTTATCCCTTTTAAAATAAAGCTGAATTACAAAATTAGTACCTATAATTCCGATTAAGTTTAGATCTTGTTTTAGTAATACTACCGTAGAGAGACACACGAATGAACCTATAGTGCCTCTAAAATAGAGATCTTGAGACTCAGTAATTAAATATATTTAAGATTTAAAAGGTAAATGGAATATTTTTTCTTTTTCAGAAACTTCAGAGTAAAGCGTATTTGGCTTTATAGAAGGAAGAGGGATGAACTGCAACCTCATGATTGTCAATTACGTTGAGCTATGCTCGCTTTGTCATATCTTGAACTTAATTTTGAAGTTACGTTCCAATAAACCTCACAAATTGGCCTCAACCAACTATTTACCCACTTAAAAATCTACGGATTAGGTTCTACTTGTAGACCTTAATGCATTTAATTAATGCAAATATAAAGCACTATAAATTGATCTATAAAATTTAAAAAAATTACAGATATGAAACTGAAACTTTTAAAATTATAAAAATTAATTAGTATGGGGAGTAAATTGAAAATTTTAAAACTACTCTGTTGAAACTTAAACAATGGATAGATTTGTAATTAAACTTTAAAATAATATTGAATTGAATCAATTTTTATTTAGTTAATTATTGTGTGGATCAGACGTGATTAAAGAAAACATTTATCATGTTCTCAGAAAATAAAATTTGGTTCCTGAAACAAGAATTTGCGTAATAATCGAGGCATCGAGATCTTATGATTTATTAAATTTAATTTCTTAATAAATCTAAAAGATTTTGTCGGTAAAGCTACAGCAAAAAAGGGAACAAATTTCTGAAATATGAATCCCCAAGGTCTACCAAGCTGAGATTGTCATATTTAACACCCAGATCCCTATTTTGTTCATTAAATGTATTTGTTAGCTTTTTTGTTCCATTTTTTAAACATCTATTATACATACGAAATAAGTCAACTAATTGCACAGATTTTTAAAAACAAAAAATTTGAGCCACTTTTTTGCAGACAGAAATTTAATAAAGCATGTTTATTGACTTCCATTGAAATTTAATCAAGTAGTTTGGAAAGTTAAAACCACCGCCTAAAAACAATACAAATTTCCTCTACAACTTTGAATCTCAAAAACTTAGCCACTTTTTATTTTTATTTTTTAAATTATTGTAGATCTTTTATTTTTATTTTTATTTTTTTTATAAAAAATATGATACATGAAACAATACAAACGCCCTCTCTAAACTCTTACACTTCATACGATTTATAGAGGGATGTTCTCTATGTTTTCACGAAAAATATCATATTCTTCTCTAATATATATAGAATGGATCACATTTACTTTAGTAAAACATGTCTTTTGAAGAAGTACAATTTACTTTTTCCACTCTATCTTTTTTTTTTATAAGTTTGAGATCAATACCAAAAGAAAATCTCAAATGGATTATATGGATACGAGTGCACTAGAAGGAACTTTAGTGGCAACATGGTTAGACTTTTTAATCACCAATTTTGACCACTCTAAAATGTTTGGTATGAATGTGGGTGGACTTGCAATTCCTATCCCCACATCAGATTTCCACTTGGCTATTTCATTTTATTTTGTTGGGCTCCAAATTAGTTTCCCACACGTGCCAAACAAATATTGTCCAAGAGATGGTTAATTCTTAATAAATTGAAAGTTTTGAATTAATTGTAATATAAGGACGGCCGAAAAGTGCAATATTGGTGCTCTTATGAGGTGTGCCACAACCACCGTACTTAAATAGGCCTGCAATTGCCAATTGCCCATTGCAATCCAATATTTTCCTTCTTATTAAATGATGACATCCCATCTTATAAATGCGTTTTGCCTCTTTTCTATTTAAAAGGGGTTTTTAAATTTTAGTTTGCTTTCTCCTTAAATTACAGAATTAATACGCCATCTACTATCAAAAGAAGTGCCTTTTTTTTCTTTTTAGGTTGTAATGGAGGTGGTAATTACCGTCATTGTGAGAGAGAATTGAGTAGATGGTTCGATTTTGATTAGAAAATATCGAACCCAGATTCTGAAACTCCCCCTCTCTCAAGACTGTCAAAAGAAAAAGTGAATCGTAAAAAGGGACCCACTGGTGATTTTGATTGAAGAAGAAGGAGAAAGAGACTTGGTTGGGGAAGTCATAATAGAATCCTAATTTTCCACGAAAAGGCATTGTATTGCGTTTCAACCATCCTGTATTTGGGAGTATTAAGTAATTTGTGTGCAAATTTGGTTGACGAATGGAATGGAATACCTGGTGGGTCCACCAGAGCAGAGGAAGCCGAAGTTGTAGGCTATTTTGACTTGGCGCAATTCAAATTCAACTTCTTTTTGCAGTATTCATTATTCAAAGCCTTTATAATTAGGCAAATTGCACGACGATGATGTTACAAAGAAGAAGCAGGAGGGGGATTTTGAGAATGGGCAACGTAGCATTTAGATGTTGAAGGCCGCCCAAACAAAAAGAAACTGGAGCGAAACTCACTGGGGCTGCAGCTGGAGCTGCCTGCCTTTGCAAATTTGCATTTGTGGCAACTCTGAAAAGTGGATTGGAAGTTATAAATACATGTTTGAAATTGACTCAGTTCCTGCAGTTTCGTTTTTCTGGACAAATATAATGATAAAAAGGGAAACCACCATATACAAATACAAGATAAGTCAGACTAGCAAAGCACCCCAAACCTAAAAAAGAAGGGATGTGCACCAGCCGGGAATCGAACCCGGGTCTGTACCGTGGCAGGGTACTATTCTACCACTAGACCACTGGTGCTGCTTGTTTAATTTGCCATTTTGTTAGTTTATATTTACCTCGCTAATTGCCATTACAATTGAAATTTAGAATCTGTTCATTTAAAACGTTAATATACATGTCAAAATATTAATCTCATCTTTGCTTTTTTAAAAGATAGACTACTTTTGTTTCCTCCAATTACACCCATCCATCCTATCACCAAACATTTAAAAGTAAAAATAGTGTTGAATTGAAAAGTAGTTCGTTCCAACTCAATTAATAAAATATATTTTGACATCACATTTAACTGTTATTAAAGTTCAAAGTTTTAATAAATGAACGGTGAAATTTGGAAACAATACCACAGACATGATAGACAATTATATACCCAGCCAAAAAAAGTAGCATTTCCAAGCAACAAATGCCGTTTCCCGCAAAATCTCTGTCCAACCAGTAAAAATGAAAAAAAATACAAATTTTGGAATTTGATTCCTTCGGTCAGTATTTTTGTACAAAAAAATGTTAATTCTGAATTGATGTCATATAGTATGGTATACAAAATGTATCAAATTTCGACACATCCATCATTATCTTCATCACTTCCATCTGTATCATTATCCCAGTCCAGTTGGAAAGAGCTAGTTGATTTCATCAACTCTGTAAGTCCGGTCAAATCCTCCAAATAAGTTGGATGGTTAATCGCTTCAAGAATAAAATCCATGCCCCTATTGCGATATTCCGACACAACCTGCAAAAGTTCACCATGAATCAAATAAAGCTTGATGCTTGACAGTAAAAGAAGGGAAAGATATAATCCAAGGAGCATTCAAAACAGGTTCAGAAAAATGAAAGAAACTTATCCAACAGATTTAGGCTACACCCATCTCTTGTCTCTCTAGACTATGGCCAAATGACACCATCCTACACCAACTCTTTCCATATTTGACCTACATGGCTGGTTTCTAGGGGGCTCGAGTTGTAGCCACTACATTGTCGATTAAATTCGATAATCTTTGAACGAGTATGATTCGAGAGTTTAAGAGGGCAGTGACAGTGTTGGAAGAAATTTTCATATGGACGGTTGGATCACATTAAACATTCACCTAATCAAACTGCATGACCATTCAAGTGTCCGAAGTAATTAGATGATTGGTAAGAGCGGGCAAAATACTTGAATCCACTTTCTTTGAGATCCCTAATTAGTTTGGTTAGGCTAGTCTCAGAAGAACCCAAACGTCAAGGTTCAACGCAAATTGAAATCAGAATATAAGTTTAAAGTATGTGTCATACAAAATATTATGTTATCTGTAAAGGGACAAATAAGAAATATGGCAGAAATGAGCAGGCAGAATAACTTACCGTGCTGGAGCAAGCTGTACAACTGTTAGATGAGCGGCCCACAAGTGTCATCTGAGAAAACTGTGAGAGGGAGCCTCGAATTTGATGGGGCAAGATACCCAGAGGCTGCTCAGAAGTTCCATCGATCCCAGAGTTTAAGAGTTCACCTTCAGCGTATATTCTGTACAATTTGGGGTAAAAACCAGTAAGCCACTGTTAGGCACCTCTGAAACTCAGTATGAGAACTCTAATTAACTCGACTAGTAGTATCAACCTAAGCATAATTTCAAAAGTCGAGCCACAGACAAATCTCAAGCCTTAATCACCAATGTATAAGAGAACCTACCCCTCAGGGTGATGCAAAATTCCGACAAGAAGTTCAACTGCAATCGATGATGCGATGGGAGCCAGCCCTGGGCGAGTAACAGTGCATTGCTGGTCCAATGTGCGATTGGTAGTTGACTACAATAAAAGCATGAGAATCAAAAATAAACACGACACAAAAAAAAAAAAAAAAATCAACAAAATACATCACGTGAGCTTGAGAAAATTACATCAATGGGTGCAACAACATCATTACAGAAGTAACAGCCTAATCTCTGCCTTCTGTCTGTTGCATTTAAGGAAAGGTTAGCCATATTAATTTGAGATGTTGCGTCATGACAGGAACCAGAAGGACCAGCTCCATGGCGCATAACTAAGAAACTATCAAACCCCAAAGCTGCATTGATTGTAACCTTCAAACCAGAAACAGACATTACATTAAGACAAGTACGAGAAACCTATACAAACAATTTCTTTGACAAAATTATACCTTATTTGTATTGGCACATAAAAGCGTAGGAAGCCACCGACTTTCCCTAGTATCAGTCAACAAGAAAACTGCATCATGAGAATTAATTAAATCATCAAGGCGTCTACAATCATCAATCATGCTGGCTACTTCATGGTCTGGAACAGGATGCCCAGGCATTGGTATGGAAATCACAACACCTTCAGCTTCCTATGTATTTTTAAAATAAAAAAAAAACACACAAATGAATCAAATTATAAAACAGGCAATTTTCATTCTGTTGGGGTCATGCATCAAAATTTTACCATGCCAGGAAATATTCGATCAAGACTTTTAACTGCTGCTTTGGCTTTAAAGTCACCACCATTAAGGCAGTCCTCCAATGTGTAAAGGGATTGCCTCAACGGATTAGACATAGCTACCCTTCCACTGTCAACTAGTGTAATTTTCCGTATGCCCCATGCCTACGAATAAGTTACCTTCATCAACAAAGAGAGAGAAATCTAAACTACAACTTTCTATGAAGCACTCACCATAAGCATACGAGCAACCTGACATCCAAGAGTACCAGCCCCTAGCAAGAGACACTTGAGAGATGACAAGATGTTCAAGTTTAAAGATGGCAAAGCACGCCATCTCATTAATCTCAAATTCAAATCAGCTGCTGTTATAGCTAACCTGTCAACAATATATGTATTGAGTCAATAATTAGATGAGGACTCCCCGAACCAAAACAGCATGTGCATAAAAATATACCTAGTTGGGTCCATGGATTTTGCAAGGTTAATAGATCTACAAGATTTCTTCCCTCGGTTGAGTTCCCATCCAACTGCATTAGGCATGCACCTTTGATCTATCAACCCTAGAAATCAACAAAATATAAGATAAGCTACCTCCTCGGTGAGTAGAGATAAAATTGATACTGTTACAAATTTCTTAGACTCTACCTTGTGGAGCATCAATCAGGGCTTTTCCAACAAGGGATAGTGTTAAATCTGCAAAACCACGGTTCTCTCTATAGCATAAAAAGTTAACTGACTTCAGATTCCATCTTGAGTAAATGAGAGCTAGGAAGTTGCGAAGAGGCCAGCCAGGATTATTTGGAAGATGACAAGGGTCATAAAAACCAAAAAGAAGCTGCAAAAAGAGACTAAACTGGCTTTAAGAAAGTTTCATCAATAAGTGTATGGTAATGGGAGTTCATAACAGTTTAAATCACCAAACAATCCAGCAGATCTAATTTTCTCTAGAAGCAAGCATTTTTTCCCATTCCCACTAACTGGAAGAGTAATGCCAACAGACCTTTTCCCCATTGCTCTCGAAGGTTTCAAAATCTGTTAGATGTTTAATGCTAGCTTGAGAACTCGAATCAATATGCACCAAGAAGAATGGTATATCTGCAGCAGAATGCAAATTAGACTGTAAACAACAAAAACTGGACATGAAAATTTACAAAACTCTAAACAGTGAAGAATGCAAGCCTACCAGAGGTTAGGTCCGAGCTGCGCCACTGACCAAAAGCTGAGGAAACTGATTCAGCCTATATATTAAAATGAAACATAGATATAAAAAACGTATAGCTATTCAAACACTTTAACAACAAAATACCACTTTTAAGTACCTCTTTTGAGTTAAGCCAATGTGAAGCAGGCTGCAGTTCAACTACAGTTGCTGGAGGATCAAGAACAAGAGCAGGGAAAGCAAACCAATAGTAAAAGTTCCATTTTTTCAAGTCAGCAAATGAGATCAAAAGGAACCTTGCCAGTACTGAACTATCCTCTATAGCTTTTCCACTGAGAATATCCTCCCGAATCTACTCACAACAATGAAAACTGAACTTGTAACACAAACATCACGCAAACAATCCGCAAGAGTTTCTAACATAATAAATTTATCCTAAACAAGAAATAGAAATAGCCATTACCCGTGTATAATTCAAGATATTAAATCATTTGAGCGTAATATACCTTCTTTGCTTCAGACTTTAGTAAGCTTTGCTTGTCAAGGGCATGGAAGCTTTCGACTGTATTTGTATTGTACAGAATTCCAGGAACAGAGCACCTATTCCTGTTACCTGTACTAGTTGATGGTGCCGACGGTTGCCTGCTTGCTTCGGAAGGCAATGACTCAGAAAGAAGTGTCATATGATTTGACACTTGTGAATGTGAACAAGGTGCGTAAAAACCTACAAGGAGATGGTTCTTGATTATTTTATACACACGCTATGAGTAACCAAAATAGGCTATATAAAGATGGCTAATGCATGAACAAAAGATAAAGATAAAGCATTATAATACAAGCAAAACCAGATCACATAGTTAAAAAGTTTGAATTTAAAGAATGCCCAAAACAAAGAATTCAAATTCAAACTGTATGCTCGTCAAATATATTGTTCAGCTTAATCACATTGATTAACCAACATTCTTTCCTCGTGAAAGAGTTTGATTTTTACTGATAGTTAGTCACAAGATCATCTGAACTCCGAAACCATCAAGAAGAAAATTGCTTGCCGCTAATAATTGGGAATCACAGAAAAGAAAGAAAGAAAGAAAGAACCAAAGAAATAAGAAGCAGACCAGTGATGGGAATAGGGGAATCGTCGATGCCAAGCTCGTTGAGCTTCAAGGAAGAGAGTCTATGCCAGAATCCTTCATCAACTGAGCTTTGGAATGGTGCGAATTGCAAAATAGAACCCTTATCGTTAGCGGCCATTGTCTTCTTGCTCTCGCTCTATTTTCTGTGTCGATGGGGGAAATCTTGAACAAGAAGAAGCAAATTCCCTCTGGGCCTGGAATTTTGTCGCATAAATTGGACGGAGGAGGGGAGAATGTGAGAAAATCAAAATAACTTTGGTTTTTATGAAATGGAGGAAGTGACATTGACCAGCGCACTTTTTTATTGCTGGTTTGGATCTAGCTCGAATTATTCCCTTCTTTTTTTTACATAATGTTTTTTAATATAATATGTATTTATTCTAGCGCTAAAAGGATTTTCTAAAACCAAACTAAACATAGTTGAAATGTTAAAGGCACTAAATGAGTTCAAACTCCTGCTCACAGTATTGTACTAAAAAAAAGAAAAGATTTCTTTAAATAAATATTATAGGTTTTAAAAGTTTGTTTATATTTTGTTATAATTTAAGCTGGAATTCGAAACACTTGAAATTATTTTTTAAATAGGTATTAAATGGTCTTTTTAACCGCTCATTTTAGGAGTGATTTTGAAAAAATGGATACAAAGTATAATTTTTTTTTTTCAAAATTACTATCCAAGTTATTCTTAAAAATCAATTTAAAGGAATTTTAAATTTTTTTAAAATCAATTTTTTAATTTATCAAACACGATTAGATTTTGATAATGGTAGGTAAAAATCACTCCCAAACATCAGAAAACTAACATATTTTTTTATAGAATAAGTTTTCAAATTATCTTATTTCTAAAAAAAAAAAATCTAATAAATATTATTATGATTTTTTTAATTTATAAAAACTTTTAAACGAGAAATATGCATTTTATTCCTAAAGCCAACCTCTAATTGAGACTAATGAGAAAACTAATGGGGGTAGCACTGCACAAAAGACTATATGCAAAAAATATATATATATTTGAAAATGCTATTGACAATATATCTTTAATTTTTAACTTATCGTATTAGTTTTTAAATTAGTATCGATGGAATTTTTATTCCAGAAAAACATTATACCTGCTTAAAAATATATACATGTCAATTTTAATACATCTCAACTAGTTAAGATATATATTTCTAACCTTTTCTGAATTCCTACTTATACTCACGCGTTGATGAATAATATGAATTTTACCCGATGACGAATTACTTTTTTAATTATTAAATTTTAACTTAATTTATTCTTGATCATTCAATTCAAGAAGTTTTTATTTAATTTTAATTTGATCTTGGAGGCTTAAAATATAATATTTAGAGCATGAGTAATCAATTTTACAATACTTGAAAACATCAAGAGAGGGAGTTAAAAGCTAAAATTTGTGTAAAAATTACTTAAGTATTTCAAAAATAGCCATGTCATGCTTTCTACCATAATTGAGTTACAGCGAGTCTTGAGATAGAGAGCTAGCGACCTAACAGTGTATCAATTATGTTAGTAGAGGTCATTCACCTAGATGTAGAATATGGACCGCTACTTGAGCCGCCTCTATATTTATATTTGAAGAGAACATAATTCCAAGATCTATGAGAGTATCTCTCGATGAGTCCAAATCTAAAAGATTTCGTCGAAAGTTTAATCTTCTCATGTGTTTTACTCAAAAGTGAACCATTTCTTTGATTTCTTTCCAGTTTAATGAATCCAAAACAAAAAAGTTTAGTTCGTGGAAGTTGGAAATTTTGTTTTAATCCAAAAATAAACCACATCTTGGATTCGTTGGAGTTTTAATGAGTTCAAAATCGAATGATTTAGTCCATGCATGTTTTAACCTAAAAGTAAATTATTTATTGAAATTTTAATAAGTCCAAAATAAAAAGTTTGTCAATAAAAGTTTGACGTTATATTTTAACCTAAAAATGAATCGTCTTCTTTGAACTAAATCCACACCACATTTAAGTAAGTTGTTTTTTCCTCCTTTTATTATAAATTATTAAAATTTGAAATTATTAAGATTCTTATCCTTACTTTCGAGTTCCCATGCATTCATCATATTATACCTTTGCATGTTTTCCAATTTCCACCAACTCCTTGTTACTTTCTTCATCTGTTTGTTTCAAATTCCATTTCAATTATCCTTTCATCCATAGTCAAAACATAGTCTTGCATAAATTAGTATCAGTCACGAAAGGATAAGTCAAATGAAAAATATGACGGGGTAATACCTGCTAACATGAATTATATAGTCTCTTATGTATTTGTATTTGAATAGTTGGGTATCTATAGTTCTGAACCGAGTTAAAAACATTCTCAAGAGAAGTTGATGATTTTATTTATATCGAGTAATTTCTAATTCTTTCTAAACTTTCCTTGATTATCTTTCTATTATGTCAACTAATGGTTAATTCAGGTTAGAAACCAAATCAAATATAAACATCATCAGTTTTTAAAACCTCAAGAATCAAATAAAAGCAAAATTTCAAAACAAATTTCAAACTGCGCTCACTTTTGAAATTTTAAAGATCCAGTAGAAATTAATTTCAGGAACTATAATAATTCGTTTTAGAACTTTAGACACCAAGTAGAAATAAACTCCAAATTCTGCCCCCAAAAAGAATAAAATCCAAATTGTGGGGGAAATTAAATACGTTTGTTCAATCAATTTGGATTTGAATCCGACAGTACGAAAGTATATGGATTGGGCCTCAATAATAAAGGCACTGGGCCATCCTATCTTGGACCTTCTCCTCTTAGGAAAAATTGATCCAACCCAAAATTTTTTATCAGGAAAAATTAAACGTTTTGATTAATGTTTGTTTTTATTAACTAACTATTAGTGTGTAGTCCATCAGTAGCCATGCTTCAACTTATGGAAGAGTCTTCAATTTATATAAAAACTTTGGAGAGATTCCAAATAAAGTAAGTGAAATATGAAAATATATAAGTATTCTATAATTATAATAATTGATTTAGATTACTTAAAGTATTAGTAATTTTTTTCATAAATTGAAAATTTGAATTTCCATCCCGTAATTTTTTTAATTATGGTATGGTCTGTGCAGATCTTTAAATAACACTTGTATTACCTTTAGTTTGATAGGTTCAAACAATATAGGCATCTCAACAAGTTTTTGAAAAGCAAGTGTTCAGTTAATCACAACCATTAAAATTGAAGCAGAACATGAGGAAAAAAGAAAAGAAATTAGAATGGAAAATAGTTGGTGGTTAAGAGGCAAGTATTTTTGAATTGGAATTATTCAGAAACAAACTGGAGTTAAGTTAGGGCGCAGAAAGAGGAGGTGAAAGGACGTGCATATTGTAATCTGCACCACCGGAAAATAGGAAGCCTGCCGCGAAAGTAGCAACTCCCCAAAAG
>NW_019104508.1:730456-748429 GCF_001995035.1 Momordica charantia
ATACTCTTACATCTCGGACATGGTATGATTTTTTCCGGCCTCTTCATCACCTCCGTTTGATCGGCGCCGCCTTTCTCCGGCGGTTCCTCCTTTAATTTTCTGGTCTGTAAACTGATCATCGTGCCGAAGAGCTTAATTCCCCCCGGGCCCGGGTTACTGCTGTGGACCTCAGCCATATATATGGAACAGAGGAGAGGAGACACGGGATTTCTAATTTTCTTCTGTAGTTTTGTGAAGAGAGTCCATATGGGGAAATGGATTTATATACGGGTCCAAGTGACGGAGAGGTAAAAGTACTTAAAAAGAAAGTGCTTAATAAAAGCTGTAAAACATGAGAATCAATGGGACAAAACAGACGCCAATTAGTCAAATTTTACACATCATTTGCTTCATGTCATCATCAGATTCTCTATCAATAAAGAGAAAAAGAAAAAGAGAAGGAAAAGGAAAAGGAAAAGAAGATGTGGGAAATTTTTTTTAATTTTTAAAAGAAGTATCTGAAAAGTAGTTCCTAATCCAAGGAGCGATATTGGTCGATCGGTACTTTTGGGTAGAAACTTAAAGGCATCAAAAACATTATTCTATTGGAAATTTCTCTCTCGATTAGTCTTCCATTCTTTCCCAAAGGGAAAAAAAAGGGAGCATCAAAAATGGATTATATTCAGAAGTTTAGCAGTAAATAGTGCATCTGGTCTCCTTCTTCTTGCTTAAGTTTCAGAATTCTCTCTCTCTTTATTCTGGGTTGTTCGACTTTAAAGACTCTAACTTTTGTAAAAATTTTATATAAGGAAGAGTGAAAAAGTTGCATTGGTACTTAAAGTTGAGAGCTTTTGGTAGGGGCCTTTGATGATATCCCTCTTCCAAAAAGCCTTATTTTATGGTTGAAATCTAATGGGTGGTGATCAACTTTTGTTGGGTTTTTTCTTTCTTTCTTTTAAATTAAAACTTGAATTTTGTGTTGTGGACAAGTGTATAGTATTGGTATCTTTTGTATTGCAAATATATGATAACAAAAAAAGAAAAGCAAGTTTTGATATGGGAGGATATATTTTCTTTTTAACATAAAGATTCTTCTTTATCTGTGCGGAAAAGGCTTTGGCAAACCTGAAATTTCATCATTTATTATTATTTTTATTTGTAGTGGGCCTTGACCAAAGGAAACAAGAGATGGAAAGACCTTTAAAAATTAATAGTGAAGAAGACTTTTAGTTCTCTGTCCTTTTTTTCTTTTTTCTTTTTTCTTTTTCCCCTTAAATATATATATATATATATATATATTATATATATAATATCTCTCTTTATTTTTTGCTGGGAAAGTTGGGAAAAAAAGATGCAGTTTCCTTTTCCTTTTTGGGATGAAAAAGAAACACACATTAGATGCAAGAAAAGAAGGGAAAAGGCATCCTTTTATTTTGAGTGCTTCCTTTTTAGTTGCATTAATGTAAAAAAATAGGACAAAGCTAAGCTATGGAAGCCATTAATGAGCCTACCAACCCAAATTCATATTTATAATTACTAGTTTCAAAGACACCTAATAGAATATAGGAATCATAAGGTAGTCTATGCATGATTCAAATTTTACCTATACAAATTAATAAAGTTCATTCTCTCTCGAGCAAATTTTTCTTATAAGAAAGAAAATTCATCCATAGGTAAGAACTTGTCCCTCCAAGCTTGTAGTAATTCAAGATGTAAAATTTCTCAAAAGGAAAAAAAATATATAAAATATAAAATATTTAGGATTTTATAGTTTTCTCTCGTTTGAATCGTCCATTAAATTTTTAAAATTGATGAATTATACATGTAGAAAACCTAGTAGGAATAAATTAGTCATTTCCTGATAAAGCTTATGGTACATTAATCTTTTTCTTTATCTTTGTTTAACTATTAGCTTAGTTCCAGTCTTTACTTCACTGGTACCCAAATATGAGTTTATTTATTCTTACTATATTAAAAGGTTGGAAATATAGTTTGATAGTTATTATTTGGTTTATTTATTCGTTATATAGTTCTAAATTTTCAAATCAACCCCTTGTAATGATTGCTTAGTTTTTTAGAAATTCAAACCTACCTCTAATGATAGGTACTTTACTTATTTTATTGTTTTTATTAATATTAAAATAATATTTATGTTATAAAATAAAAAATGTTCTTGAATCTTAAACAAAATCATTTTAATAACCTATGTTTTGTTAAGGACTACATTTCAGAAATAACTTTTAAATTCAAACGTAAAATTGTTATTAAAACGAAGTCTTAAAATTAAAAAAAAAAAAACACACATTTTAAAATATATCATAGGTGTATTGCACATGGAAATTTTTTTAATATATATAGAACATAAAAATCAACAATAAACTAGTTTGTTTATAGCAAGTGGTTTGGCATTAGTGCCCCTCATTTTTACAAGTTATAGGTGTAAATCTCCTTCCTAATAAATAAATTTTTTAAAATTCTCTTTTGTCGGCTACAAACATTCGAATGTAATTATTTTCTAGGATCAGTACGTTAAACTGCATCCTTTGACAAATAGTAGTTGGCTTGAACATTGTTTAAAAGAGTTAATCGGATTGTATTTATATTTTTACATAAACCAAAATAATTTTGGAATATACTCTCTTTTTTTTCCTCTTCTTTTTTGTATCAGTGCAATCAGTAATGGGAATATTAGATAAGTTGACAAAGGAAGAACCAATTGGCCATTTTGCGGAATGTCATCAATGATTAATCAATAATTTCCTTTTCAAATATTCATCAACAATATGCAATATTTCTTTGGATATATGATAATAAATAATTGGTATATTGGTATATTTGTTTTCCATGCAATACCAAAGTTGTTAACGAAGAGTGTGTCAAATCATTATTTCAAAAACTTTTTCGAAATCTTTGATAATATAAGTTAGCTTTCTAATCACATTGATAAGCTAAGTGAATCCATTAAATAATTGGGAATTTTTGTAAATGCCTTTTTATTAAAACATGCAGATCCTTTTTTTTTTAAATCCACAATTTTTATTATACATAAATCAATTTGAGTCGATCATTTTTATTTTCGAAATCAATTTGAGTACAAGTAAGAATGGGAGGTAATGGAACTGGGGCATTTGTGGAAAAAATAAAATACAGAATTCGGTGATAGTTGAAAAATGAGTTTGTTAGAATTTAGAAGGGCAAATAAGGCGACAAATTTTGTTTAATAATAGTGGAAGCGGGCTGGGCCATATGTGTTGGGCCCAATATGAAATGGGAGAAGGTTTATTGTGAAGCCCAACCCGGTGACACGGAAGCAGCTGATCTGCAGAGAGCCGACCCTGTTTTGTTATTGTACAAACAAAACACGTACAAATGCGCTGTTCTTTTCTCCCACCACAACTCACAACTCCAATTTCTTGTCATTTTTTTCTAATTTTTTAAAACATAATAATTTACAGCCTTTCTTTTTTAATACAACAAAGGGTGGTGAGAAATTCAAAGATCATTAATTTACCGACTTAATATAACCGAAGTGGTCATTTAGATTTAAATTTTAAATTTACTATTTTTATGGAGTTGTGGGTATCAATTCTTCTCTCCCATCCCGCTGAACAATATAATAATTTGACGATTGTTTTCACAGTAAAAAGAAAAAAAAAAGTTTTTATTTTTCCTTTTTAGAAAAAGAAAGAAAGAATGGGCCGTTGGAGGAGGAAAATTGAAAAGAAGGTGAAGGTGGGGGCCATTTCACGTGGGATGGAGAGAGTTATCTGTTGGAGAATTAAAAGCAATACATTTTTCTTTTCTAGAGAGAGAGAGAGAGTCATGAGAAATGGAGTGTGGAAGTTACATCTGAATTTTGATCAGCTTTGAGTTGGTTGTACCAATTCAATTTTGGCATTCATCGGAGAAAGCGACTGAGATTCACTGCATCGCTCCCCCAAGTACCTTCCCCACTTTTCTGTTTCCCCGACCCAAAATAGCTCTAATTCAAACTTTACTTTATAAATTCAATTACATTTCATATTTCACTTATCTAGATATTTATAAATAAATTAAATTTATCATAATATATTCATTTAAACTTTTAAATTTATTGGTGGTTTTATTTATATTAGAGCACGAGATGTTGTATTCAAATTCTCATAACTCACCATCTCAAATTCAAATTTAAGTTAAGAAGCAAATAAAATCCAAACTATTATGTACATTCTCGTTTTACTTTTCCGAAAAGGTTTGAAAAATGCCAAAAAGGCGCACCAACCAGGCTAGAGTAGAGGCTAGGCTGCCTAGTCAGCCCACCAATCATATAACTGAGATATTGTGTGAAAATTCCTTCTACTCTAAATTAAAATAATATATAAATATATGGATATGCATTTTCCAATTTGATACTTTATATTTCAAAAACCATTCAATGAATTATCATATCTATGGGGTCCTTCAATTAATCCTTTAATTGAATAAGCTCTTTTTTTCTTTTTCTTTTTGTTTTCTTTGACGGGATATAATTGACAGAACTCTTGTCAAACTTGTTAGGTGTGAAAATCTATCCACCTATCTCTTCCTCCCTTCTACCCTCCATCTTTTCTTCTGGGCGCGAGGAACGGAAAAATAAATAGGTAACTAATTAAAAAAATTATATATATATATATATATATATGATACACATCAATTAATTATTATTGATATTATCATATGATTAATCAAATTTAAGTTATTTGGCGGTTACTATGAATATGGTAATATAACTACTACTTGATTTTCACATAAAATATTAAAAATACGTTAATTACTTTCATCTAAAGCCAATTGAACGAATTGCAATAATGGACAGGGGTTAAACAGGTGTTTGTTAATATTAGTTTTCTTCTAAAGAAAGAAGTGTTTAATTTAATCAGTGCAACAAAATTTCAGCGGTATAAATATATATATAGATTTATTGTACTTCGTCCAAAAAGAAATAGGAATTTTTTTAGTACAAAGAATATAAGGGATAGAAACTCCAATTTTAAAGACAGAATACATGTCAATTATCGCTAACTGTATTTATATTAGCGAGGAAATATGAATTGAAAATGTTCCTACTAAAGTGTTATTTGTCTGACAGACCAGAGGAACAAAAAAGGAAAATTTTCAGAAGCCCAAAAATCTTTTAAACCCAGTTCTAATCAATGAAAAGAGGAACAAATTGGGGAAGATATTAAAATTTTAAATAGGAAAAAATTAACTTTAAAAAGAATAATAAGGGCTCCCACCCACAATTTTAGTAAAAGTGATTTTACTAATTAAAAACATTTTTGTAACACGTCGTCACGCTAAAGCTACATAAACACTTTAAATATCTTTTTAAAAAATATTTAAGGTAATTTGACACTTGGAAGAGTGAATTTTTCTTTTCTAAGAGCATTTAAAAATAAACTAAATGTACTTTTTGTAATTTCAAAATTTTCATGACGTATATGGTTTTTTTAGAAAGTGTTTCATTTAAAACCACAAATTTTAAAGTCATATATCAAATACTTGATGTTTAGTTTTCATTTTATATAAATATTTACCAGTTAAAAAACTTATCACAAATATATTAATGGTAAAGTTTGTTTTTCTTGAAAAAGATATCAACGAATAATTGATGCAGGAGAGATCAATTTAAAGTTTAAAAACAAAAATTTTAAATGTAGCGATGGTTCATATATTCTATATATTCTTTTCAAACCACGCATTTAAATCGCCATTTTATATACATTTTTTTATGACGGTTGTTATTGGTTGAGAGTTTAATTTCTAAAAACATTCTACAAAGTGGAGGTGTTTTCTCGAAACTTTTATATCATAGAAGCCTTCCATCATTGTTTACGAATTGTCAACTAAAATCAAGTGATTTGAATTGTTATGTAATGTGATGATGGATATATATTAAAAGGGTTAGTTTGTGAAATAATGGGTAAAGAATCATTATATTTATGGGTAGGGCCAGCTGTGGTATCAACTTATATTGAAAACGGCAAGACAATAAATATGCTCCAACTCATGTTTCTTTCTCACCAAAAGAGAGTGCCAGAACCAAAGTGGGACAAAATTCAACAACCATTGTACGAAAAAAATATATAAATATATTAAAACCCGATAATTGACATGTATCAACTGAGAGATTGTAGATTCGATCTCAACATATATATATATATGATCTATCCATTTAAATTTTCCATCTTTTGATTCTTTTAATATATAAATATAGTAAGATTAAACGACATAACTGAAACAATTTTAAAGTTTTTTAAGTACAACGTTTCACAAAGTAAATTAAAGAAAAGTGTAAGCCGAAGCTGATAAAAGAAATAGAATTGTAATGTCTGAAACTTTTTGAGTTGGGAGTATTCCTCCAGCCATACCCCATAATGAACCTCATTTCTTGCATGAATGGAGCATGAGCTAGTTCATTGTAACTTCCAGAGATAAATCGTACTCTTTCAGAATCTCTCTGAAAAGGGTCGAATTTTTTTGCTATTTATATTTTTTTGTTGGAGATATAAAGAGTCTCGAGTTGAAATAATACTCTTACGAGATGTGTTGTGTTAATTTTTACATGGAAGCATTTTTTAATTGCTCTAATTTTCTAAAGCGACAATATCATACTTAATGCTCTAATTTATAAACGGTTAGGTTAATGAAAATTATTTAAGATAATTGGAAGCATTTTTTAATTGCTCTAATTTTCTAAAGTGACAATATCATACTTAATACTCTAATTTATAAACGGTTAGGTTAATGAAAATTATTTAAGATAATGTATTTGTTACTGTATTATTGATGAATATAATTTAGTTTTATATATATAATTTTTATTTAACAGTAATTATAATGTGATATATACGAGTATTTGTGAAAGTTTTAAAAGTTTATTGATCTTACTTACCAAGATATATGGCGGTTGTAGTTGACACGAAGTCCATTTTGGTATCATATGGTAAAAGTATTTATCAAATGTACTTCTTTACATTTTTTTATATAAATTAATTATGATGTGACATTGTCGCTTAAACAATAGTGTAATATTTGTACCTCAATATACTTTTACTGAAATATAAAACTTTTAGTGCATTATATTATTGTACAAATAAAATTGGATACTCTCAATATATACATACATGTACTTTTTTTAGGCTTGTCTTTCTATTTGAAGGTGATAACTAATAAAAATAACTTAATTTGACTATTGACTTGTGAAAAGTCTTGAAAGATCAAAAGTTGTGACACCTATATCTACCATTTAAAATGTTCCTTTTTTTTTAAATTTTTATTTTAAATGGTAGTTAAAATTTTAAATGGTAGATATAGGTGTCACAACTTTAAAAATTTACAGTAAAATTTTTAAAAATGATAAAAATTTTAAAAATTCAAGTTTAGAAAAGAAAAGTTATTGAGAAAAAAAAATAGGGAGAGGGTTTTGAAGAAGCAACCTATCTACTAATCGTTTGATGCATATTCGAAAACCTTTACGTTAGAGAGAAATAGATCTCACATATCTCCAGTGATATCTGCATATTCGAACTTGCTCATTCGCCCTTTTCCTCGATCATGAAATTTACAGTAGCATCAAGAGCCGGGGAAAATAAAGTCCCTGGACCAGACGATTTCACCGTAGCATTTTTCAAAGATCTCACATATCTTCCGTATTATTTTTATTAAACTGCATAACTCTACCTAGGTTGTGAACTAATACTCGTCACACTAAAAATAAATGCTCAAATTTTATGTATTTGTTGAGCATGCAAACATAGGTCTACGTACATCTCTAATAATATATCTTCATTAGCATAAATAATCTTTATATATAGAGTTTGAAAGTAAAATTAAACCATTATTGGATTAGACTCTGGACATTATTATAGATACAAAGAAGAACGATTGATTATCCTAAAAATAGATTTATAATCATTAAAATAAAAGAAAATCAGAACCCAAAATCGAATGTTGGTTACAAATTAAGAAACAAAACAAAATTAAATGAGGATGAATTAACTTCAAAATATCTTAATCGATCCTTCGTTTGTTTTGCCCAGTAACAGTGAAAAAAAAATAGTAAAAGGAGGATTTGACTGAGAAATGTGAAAAAGGAGCATTACATTGGTGTGCCATTAAACAAAGAAGAAGAGCTAATTAATCATATATAAACCAAAATGGTGGGTGGGATAATTAACTTCCGGAAGGAATAATATAGATTTGAAAACACAGCTTTCCATTTTCGAATCAGACATCTTTTTATTTTTTTTCCCACTTCCAAAACTACCAAATTTTGAATTACCTTGTTATTTTACATAATAAAACATCATTAATTATTTCTTTTGAGCATCACATCATTTTGATATTAGTTTCAAGAGTTGTCCACATAGTAAGGAGTATAATTAATTCCATTATGGTAATGAAAGGAGTTTTTTTTTTTTTTTTTATTCTTTTTTGGGAGTTTCCTCTCCACTATTATTGGTTGTCGGGGAACTTGAATTCCATTTATTCCAAGATGTGTGAAGGTGAAGATAGAGCCCTTTGCTTTGCTACTTAGAATCCACATATGATATGAGGTATATAATTAATAATTATTATAATTTCCCAAAAGAAAAGAAAAAATGGCACAGCGTTCTATCTTCCAAACAAGCACTTAATTGCATCGTGGACATAACCTAAGGTTCGGACCCAATGTCACAGAAATATGTCTCCCAATTTTGCTCCCATCTATATCTTCTGTCCCCTATTCTTTTTTCTCCAATAATACCATTCACTCCCCTATTCCTTTTTCCTTACAATTAATTAACCCTACTACCACATTCCTCTATTAAATTTAAATTATCAACTACCTTATTAATTAAAATTATCATACATAAACGTGAAAAAATATCCGAATTCATTTTAAATGACACACTAACGCTGTTCAAAACAAGCTATATATATATCCTCATTTAATTATAAACCTCTCCAAATTAAATGTAAGTTCATAAATATGACAATTTACACAACTCGAGTTGCCAGAGCAAGCATTCCTAAAAAGTGACGCGCATTAATTGAGGATTATTACAGCCAAATTGAGTTCATTAAGTGCACAAAAATTGAGTGAAAATTGTAGGAAGAAGAAGTAATTAGTCGAATCAGCTCCCTTAATTACAACGGTTTAGAAACCCTGATAATTGTTAAGAATTGATTAATGTATTAAAAATCTGGTTAGGTTGAAAGAGGAAAGGCAGAGGGCACAAATGTCGAGTAAGAAATCTTCATCAAATAATTTGAAAATGAAATGAAAAGCAAATATATTATATAAGATTTAATTAGTGAATGATTATTTGGCGTATGTAGGTACCCAGTGTGATCATCTCCACTCACTCGAGGCAGCTAACATATAATTAAATGTATTTTTAGTATATAATATTGGTGCATTGGCATATTAAAATATTGTTGTCTACGTGCATAATAATTGTGGAGATCAAATCTTTATAAAAGCTGACAAGGAATATAAAGTTTTTTCTTCCACAATGATAATTAATAATTAAAAGTTCATTGATTACTACTTCGTTGATTACTACTTTGAAGTAAATTATGCAATATTGTATATGTAGTAAAGGTTTACGGACGAAAATGAAATCAATTAAACGCTCTAGCTATAATCTCAAAAAATGAAACAAGGCTAAAACATTGAGAAATAATTCAGTATGAAGATATATATTTTTAGTGAGAATCCTATAAAGAAAAAAGGTGAATGATAATAATCCATCTTAATTAAAATTCGGTATAAGAATTTTTAAAGATAGGAATCCATTATAATTAAAAACAAGATTTACACCAGGCAGACATACTTGTTTTTTGAGTACAATGAGTATAAGTGAGAGATTTCATTTTACAGAATTTTACATGAAATTATACTTATCGTAACTGGGTAGAAATTTCATTTTTTTTCTCTTAGATCTATCATGTCAAGTAGTGTTATAATAAACAAATTTAATCAATATTTTATTAACAGAAAAATTATATAATAGAAAAATATTAAAATGTTTAGAATTAAAATTGAAGCTTTTTAAAGCTTAGAAACTAAATTGAAAAGATATATTTAAGCAGAGGGATGTAAAAATTTAAGTTTAGGGTATGGAGGGATGATGGATGGATATATATTGGTGTGATGTCATAAATGAATGTGTGTGAAGTGAGAGAAAACTAGAGAGAGAGAGAGAGAGAAAGGAGATGAATATTTGAGAGGTGAGCTTATGTAGGCAGTGTTTATTCTACTGTTAGTATTCCCAGTTTTAGTAAAATTTGAAAGGGACAGAAAGGCGATGATGTCGATTGAGAAAAAAGAGAAATTGCCACATTGCCTTGTCCAACCAAAACAATTCTGAATTCTTCAACAAAAACAATATAATTAATTGAATCTAGTCACAGTTAATTAGTAGTGTAAGTGGTGGAAAATGTATC
Source organism: Momordica charantia (assembly GCF_001995035.1). The sequence goes on from NW_019104508.1 coordinate 740,888, forward strand.
AAATTGATGTAAGATCAAACTGAATTTGCCCAATTATCTCATATATATCCCACCTGGCCGGTAGCATTAATTAGGACCGAAACGTAATGATTATTGAAATGGAGAAATTAAAAGAAGAAAAACGGTTTAATTCAATAAAATGAAAGGTTGGGTAGTAAGGTTTTGTGCAAAACAATTAAAATTGTGTTAATGTTAATGGCGAAGGCGAGAGAGAGAGAGAGAGAGAGAGAGAGAGAGAGAGAGAGAGAGAGATAAGAAAAGCAGGTTAAGGGGCCCCAGGATATGTCCTCTCAAAAGACCCCCAATGTGATTTTAATCTTTTTCTTCTACTGCACCTCCCCCCACTAACCCAATAATATTATATTGTATTTTTGTTTTTCTGGCTTTCATTTCAGTAATTTTCCCCCAAATCCGCTCTTCCTTCCAGTTCCGCCCTCCATAATCCAATAGCAATAATGTTAGGCCAGGACAACGCGTCGGCGTCGGCGTCGTCGTCTGATCCACAAGCACAAGCACAAGCACAAGCAGCGGTTCCGCTGAGCCGTTACGAGTCGCAGAAGCGGCGAGATTGGAACACGTTCGGGCAGTATCTGAAGAACCAAGCGCCAGCGGTTTCGTTGTCGGAGTGCAACTGTGGGCACGTACTTGAATTTCTGAGGTACCTGGACCAGTTCGGGAAGACCAGGGTTCACTCACATGGGTGTGTCTTTTTCGGACACCCCGACCCTCCGGCCCCTTGTCCTTGCCCCCTCAAGCAGGCCTGGGGCAGCCTCGACGCCCTCATCGGCCGCCTACGCGCCGCCTACGAGGAGCACGGCGGCTCCTCTCACGCCAACCCTTTCGGCAACGGAGCCATCCGCACCTACCTCCGAGAGGTCAAAGAGTGTCAAGCCAAAGCCAGGGGAATCCCTTACCAGAAGAAAAAGAAGAAGAAGAAAATCATCATCACATCAAAATCAAATAATAACCCCAACGATGACACCTCTCCTTTGACCCAGATGGCTTAATTACTACTACAACTCATTTTCCATGGTGATTTCTCATTCTCTCTACAAATTCAATTATTAATTGCCTTTTCTTTTCTTTGCTCTCAGTTTTTTTGTTTTATCATGCCATTTAATTTGTCACCTCCTCCGCCCCATAACCCTTTGGAATTTGAATTTCTTATTTAAAACAAAAACCCATTATCCTTCGAATATAATAATCTACACACACGACACGCACACGTTTAAGTCGTTTATGGAAATTGGATCAAGTTTCAGTGTCCATACAGAGTCAGTTGATTAGTTAGAGCCAGAGAGAAATTGAAAAATGTCGAGGAAACCCTAGAACCAGCTTCTGAAAACCCTAATTTTATGCATTACAATTTACAACGCCTTTTTTAAGAAAGAAAAGAAAACTGGGAATTAAGCAAAGAATGTCTGAACAACTGTGGAGAGGGTCAGAACAAATAAATCAATTATGTGCCAACAGATGTTCATCTTTTTACACTTTTCTCTTTCTCTCTGATGCATCAGAGATATTGCTTTGATTGGTGTGCCATTCAAAAACTATTTTCTCTCTCTCTCTCTCTCTCTCTCTCTCTCTCTTCAAATTGAAATCAGCCAAAATAGTGTTTGTTTGATGTCCTAATTTAATATATCTAACTAAAATGTTTACTTTTCAAATAGATTTGGCCCTTTTTCGATTCTATTCGATTTTTTGCTCCCCATGCATGGACATCCCCATCCCACACCATATCATCTATCATCTATGTTTAATAATTAATCATTAATATCAAGCAAATCTAAACTATTTCAATTATATGTCAAAATTAGTATTTCTTCTGATTTTATTTGTCATGTGTCATTATTATATTGTTGGTATTAAGTAACCCTTCGTAAAGTGCACACCTTCCAAACTTCTTTAATTAATGTTCTTACATGTTGCCTAATTATTCTTATTTTAATTATTTCCATTTGTCTGATATGATAAGCATTCATCAATGTTGTGTTACATGTAGTGTAAGCATGCAAGCTTCCAATTAAATGTGTTTTTTTTGGACATTATTGGAATGTGCAAAATCTAATCTTTTATACCTTCCCTCTCCTCTCTTGTGTTGTTTGAGATTTAAGTAGTGGGTTAGATATAAGATATAATCAGAATTTGAATCTCAAGATTAATGCTAGACTTAAAATTTTTAAATAAATGTGTTTTTTTAGAGTAAATAAATAGGCTATAAAAATCTAATATTTTTAATATATTTTCAAATATTAAGTCCTATGACAAAATCAATTTAATACCTAGCTATTGATCAATTGGTTTTAGTCGACATAATTACGTTTAAGTTATACGATTATTTAATTAATTCCATATTGCAAACAGTTTGGTGAAATGTTTGTAGTTTGAAAATTTAATACAGCGGATTAATCATGTTTGAGATAATAGGCTGATATATAATTACCTAAATATTAGTTCACGTTAAATCATATTCAAATTAAATAATTCTAGGGATTTTGTGCACACTATACATTCAGTGAGTGGACCAGGTCAAAATTAATTTTCATTGATTGATTACATTTAATTTATCCTCTGTTAGAATTTACTCCTAATTAATTTATGTACTTGCTCATTAATCTTCAAATTTCAAAATAAACCCAAAATTATATTTCTAGTTCTTTATTTATATGATGGTGAATACACCCACACTTTGGGTGCTCTCTTTCTCCCTTTGATGCATCCAGTCCACTACTGGAATCCAAAATAAAGATATTTCCTTATTAAGAGTTTTCTTTGATAATGATTTTATTTTAAAAATATTTGTGTTTGTTTAGATTTGGTTGATAATGATTTCGACTTTAGTTCTCTTTTTAATAACTAGTAAGGTCTATTATTTGTAATGACTTCTTTTGTTTCATTCCAGCTTTTTGAAAGCATTTTTTGAGTTCTTACGTGATTTTTTTTTTTAATAAACTTATTCTCTTATAATTAGAATTAATTCAATAGACCCTATTGATAAAATTTTCTTTCTATTCTACCTTTTTTTTAAGACATTAGTTTATATATTTATATATATATATATATATATATATAATCGTTTAAAATAATTTTTGAAAAATATATTACAAAAGAAGAGAATTTTTTGAAAAAAAAAAAAAACTATCCTTTAACCATAAAAACCTTGAAACAAAATTCTTATCTAAAAAGGTCACATATAAACCTTAATTTTTTTCATTTGTTTCCAGAAGTATTGAACTAAACACATATTTTTCAAGGTTTCTTCTCCTGGAAATTTAACATTTTGATTGTATTACCAATTAAGTAGGGACGGAACCAAAATAATCGTGGGGTTTGTTAATCAACTGTGACTTACTCTGCTTAATAGTTTTAGAGAGATCTTTTTTAAGCTTATGTTCTTCCCAAATTTGTATTCCAGGGTTTCAAATTGGCTTTTTCATGACTTTACTCTATATCTATGCATTTATATAACCCCAATTGGATATAAAAGCTTCTAATTATTTACTTGTACGCAATCAAGATAGTATGTTTTAGTATGCTTTTAGATTATTTGGTAATTAAACATATAGTATGTTTATAGCATGAATACTCTGAATTGCCCTCTTTTTTATTTTAAGATTATTATGTAAAATAAAGTTGTTTACTACTTTTCAGTTCATATTTGTCTTTGAATCTCAGTTGCTGTGAGTAAATGCCTTATTAAGTCAGATTCAAGCACTATGCTTGGGTTAACTTGAGAGTTTCCTTCAAATTTCCAGTAAAATTTACTTATGTGTCTCATCTTTGTTATCAGTATGACCACTTATATATAGTTACCATTAATCTTAACTTAACAAATTAGATGTTGATCGCCCTCTCGAACACAGGAAGATAATATATCTTAAGAGTTAAGTAAAGGGTGGAGTTCATCTTAACATAATGGTTAAGGAAGGTTATTAAGATTGGAAATTCTTGTCTGATGAGTGATATTTGTATGCAGGAATTGAAAGGGAAATTTGGAGAATATTTGCACGATTCAAAATGTGCGAATATACGGTGCTCGGAGTTGGTGCAAAGAATTTAAATGGTATAATTCTGGATTTGAATAATCATAATCTAGGATATATTGAGGCAGCATAATTATAATTAGGGGGTATGAAATAGGCCCTTATTATTAATTAATTCTACATATTTTGTAGCAATGTCACAGGCACCTTCTTTCCGTTAGGCTAAAACATCAATTACTATTATTTACTATTGTCTTTTACTGTCTTTTAATATTCAAAACCAGAAGGAGATCAGAGCATCCAAATTTTATCTTTTAATCTCACTGCATATATTTATATATCAAAATTTTATAAAGACAGGTAAAACAATTTAGTTGCTGGAGGCTATGAACATTGTCTCGCACTCATTGTCTTTGTCGTTTCAGCAACCTGGTTATGTTTTTAAAGTGAAGTCTTTGAATACACCTTGGATTTTTTAGTGGAATTGGAAAAGTTACCTTTGCTTTTTCGGCACTGGAATGACAAAAAAAGAGGTCTAACTGGACGTGATTGTTCATGTTGAAGGTTTAATTTGAGACAGATATAACCACTTGCGAAATAGATCTATCAACAAAAAGAAATTATAATTTAAGATTCTGCAAATTGAATTCGGTTTACTGTTTAATGAAGGAAATATCCCAAACAGATATGAGTATAAAATTTCTTTCCGTTTCTTTGGTATTATAGCTAGAGGAAAAAATTCCTGGAAGTACCTATTTATTTTGTCCCCGCTATAATTTTTCCTTTGTAAATTGGCCTCACATCATCACATCGACAAACGACAATGAATGGAAATAAGTACTTACTCCTGTAGTACTAATTAGTAAGGGAAATTCGAACATTTCATAAATCATCGTCGTTATAAGACAACTTATTTCGTGTCTTCTTTCAAGAATGAAATAAAAATAAAACAAGGGCGTTTTCATTCACAACGTATCAGATTGCCAAGTTCTTCAAGAGTAGCTATTAGTATAACACTAAAAGAAATAGAATAAAACAATAAGATAATGAAGTTAGAGAAAGGTAAAATGGAACAAAAGGAAGAGATGGTGACTACAATAATACCATTTTTTAATTAGAGAAAAAAAAAAAGAACCGACAAGATTACAACTAACTCTAACTCTAATACATTAGACCAAATAAAGATCCAATCTGCTACCAAATTCAGATTCTTTTTCTATTCAATTAAAAAAAATAAAAAGATCTAAGAACGGTAAGAATATTAAGATAGCTCTAACAATCTATGCTTTAGCGGTTCAATTATACCAATATCAGCTGCAATAATATGTACTTGGGGAAGGGCAGAGACAGAGGAAGTTGAATACTTCCACAGAATCAACGTTTGAGCACTGTCACATGTCGCTAACCATACATGTCTGCAAAATTGGCAACCAAAATGTACGAAAATGAGAAACAATAACATTTGATGCCAAAATTAAAAAGAAAAAAATTTTAAACCATATATACAAACATGTTAATAAACATCAGAACGGAACTTGCAATCATGACACATTTTAAAGCATTCTTCTTCATCTTGCTCTCATGGGGGGTCCATACTGTACACTGCAGTACAATAGCTCATCAACCTGTGAACTTGAGGCATCTAAATTATTTAAGTTCGTCAATCCATATGTGTCCCGCATGGTTTAGATCCAAGAGATTTAGATACGTGTTTTTTACGGATTCTACCAGGACAAGCAGACCCAACTTTTATATCAAGTGTTTTATATCCCAACAGTTCATACAGGAATATAACTTGCAGGATATTTGGCAGTATTCATAGTTACCAGCCCAAATATAAATTGACAAAAAGAAAAACGATAGAAGGAAAAGACGCCGATGTCCCGAAAAGTAGATTTGATGTATTCCAAAAAAGTCAACTATTCATCAAGCATGCCAATTCCAATATCTCGTCTTAGATAAGTAACAAATTATATTCAAACAATGAAGCAGAGAAAAGATACAAGACAGCATCACAAGGGGGTGGAGACATTTAGCTAAAAGGCTTCCGGTTAGCAAGAACAATGTAATACTGAAAGTCCTCTCTGATTAATAGAGTTTTGGATTGGCTGGGGGGATAACAACTCAATACCTTCTCCAGTGAATCTATCCTTTAAGCTCCTCCTATTTCTTGTAACCAAAATTTAAAAAATTAGAAACCAAGCATACAGACCACTTTCCATGTACCAAATCTCTTGCATAACAACCCCCCAACATCGATCTATCAAGTTAAGGACAATAAGAATGTTCAGATAATAACGCACACTAGCAATGTATACAAGTTGCAACTTGCTGTGCGAAATTACCATGATACCAAATGTTCTATGTTAATCAGCAGAGAAACCCTATAGACAGCAACAGTTTGTTCTGCCAATTTTGAGTTCTTAGCATAAACAATCGGTTGTAATTTCCCACTTGGGAAAATATTAGGTTGTTTGCAATATTCTTAAATAACTCCTAAAATGCTCGTCTGTAATTGGAATAGCTAGAAGATAAAGTCACGATAGAAGATGGAGAAAAACAATTTATATTCTCGCTTATAAGTTGACAATGGAAAACTGAGTTCATAGGTTTCCCCACATCATGGTCCATCACTTGTGCATACTTGAAGAGCGAATTAGGTGAAACAAAATGCAAAAGTAAGTAACGAATAAGTTTAACCTCTTCAAAAAGACCACTCCTTTTAGACACCATCATTAAAGGGTATATATGCTGAAAGGGTTAAATCCTAATGCAATTAGAAACATCGCTCATATAACTCCAGAAGTTGACTACACTACATCTCAAGACTACTGCAGGTAGGGAACAAAAAGAGCCCAAGTAGGCTTAGAACAACGGGTTCCTTCAAAACAAACTTCAAACTGTGACAGTTTACAAGCAAAAGTGCAGATCAAACCATAGCAATTTCATGCATATTCTAGAAGATCCAGAGCTAGATTTTATGTTTCAAATTGGATATTGGAATTGGGATGCAACAAGTAATTGCACCTCCTTTATCAAAAACAATACCTACCAAGTGCACCTCTAATGTCTAATCCTTCAAAAACTAAACCAAACGTATTAAAGAACTAGAAAAAGAGTAGTGGATGAGAGCAAGCCATCTAATGGGTGGACAGAATTTAATTGAGGAGTTAAAAAGATCAAACAAAATGTAATCAGATTTCTAATTACACTTCAAAGTTCTATTTTTAATCTCTAATGAATGGAAAATTCTACATTTTAGAGAGTACCCCACCCCAAATTAAACAAAAGGGCAAAATGGTTGGAGATTTTAGTTACCATTGGAACCCGATTTCTTCCCCCGCTTGATCCTCTCGAGTTGAACTTGAGTTTCCGTAAACATCTGCATTCGCTCCACCTCCAAGTCCTTTGCAAACTGCATTCTCTGCTTCTCCAATTCCACCATCTGCCTCAACTTCTCTGCTTCCACTCTTTCATACATCTTTCCAAACCTCTCAATTGCTCTGGCCAACCTTCCCATACCCTCACCTTCTCCCTCCTCATCCTCACTGCCCCTCTC
>NW_019104508.1:754031-776909 GCF_001995035.1 Momordica charantia
TTTTTGGTAATCAAATTTTTTTGGGTTTGGAATCTGTCATGTAAAGAAAAATTGTGTACCAATGATGGCTATATATATAGACACCACATACACCATTTTAATTATTATTATTATTTTTTGGCTGTGGTTTTGGATGAAATTCATGGCATTAATAATTGGGCCTCTCACCCCCTGTACTTTCCCGTTTGGATCCATCACTAAGAGGGTCCCCCACCCCCTACTTTCCCTTCAATAATTTGGTTTCAGAACCTTACAACTAGTTTTTCATTCCAATTATCTACCACCCAAAATACACCTTTAGGATGCATCATTATCCCTCTCCCTCGCTCTCTCATTAAGCGCATATGTATATATCAACATCGATGCTGATAAAGATTAGTTGTGATGTGAAAATTTGGAATAATCCTCTCTCCGACTGGCAAACAGCAAGAGACATTAGGTAAAAATAATATCTGTTTAATTTTGGTTAGTGGAGAAATGGAAATGAGATTTCTCAGCTTTCATTATCTATCCCAAAGCAACCCTCATGTGGGCTGTGGCTTTCAATACAAAGTGAGGGTTTTTGTTTTCTTTTTACCTTTTATGGTTTACTTTTGTTTGTTTCTTTTATGGGTGGCAAGTGTTTGACTTGAGTGGAGTTGTTGTATCTACTCCCTATCTTTCTTATATACACGCATTTGGAGACTAAATTATTACATAAAAAGATAACTCATATATCATCTTTATCCATAAACAAAAGCTAATTAAAGCATCTAATTTTGTACATTGAATTTGTACCATAAAGGGTTGATTTGATTGATTTTAATTTAAATACGGATACATTCATTTTTTTTTGTTCGATTCACTAACATGGGTCTTTAAATCTTTCCAAAGAAAATGAAAAAAAAAGTGTTTTTTTTTCCTCTAATTGGAGGAAGGTACCCTCTTGATTTTGGGTTAATGTCCCATCAAATATGTGCCCCGCCCATTTGTTAGTGGCAGCATGTGAACTTGTGGTATGGAGAGGAGAGGGGTCCATCAAACACTTCTTTCTATTTTTTTTCCTTTTCCAATTCAATTTTACTCTCAATAATATAAATAGTTTGTATAATAATTATTTTTAGTCTCAATTTTGGTACCACACTTTTTTTTAGTTTTATCCAGATGTTTCCTGTTGCAATGGAAAGAGTATAGAGAAATCTCTCCTTACATATATAACATTTTATTTTAATGATGCAGAAATTTAGGACTTTGGTTTCCAATTTTCTTAAGAAATTTAAACATTTTACAACTAACTATGTTTCTTGTTTTTCCTTTTTTTAGGAACATTTTCAAAATTGTTTAGAAATTTTTTGAAACATCAAGTTTCTTTTTCTTGTTCCCATTTCCAATTTTGTCCAAAATATAAATAAGAATATTGTTTTGTCACACTTGAATTCATGGATGTTGAAACCACGCAATTCATTTTTATTTATTAAAATGAAGAAACAGAAACTAGAAACGAGAGAACGTTACCAAACGAGTCCTTAGTGTATCGCAAACATGAAGTTAGATAGAATTAGAATATAACTATTTTTTAATCTAATCAATATAATGAATGTATTAAAAAAAATTTACTCATTTTTTAATTCAAATAGAGATAAATTATCATCTTTTGACTTTTTGTTACTTCAAAGTATAAAGCCTAAATTAAGTTTAAATATTAAGTAGCTATTTGATGACAGTTTTTGAATTATTTTTCGTCTTGATAAATTGACAAAATAACCGGGGCATGCTATATAATTGACAAATCTATAATATATTATATTTTATATGTTTTAATTTTAAAACATATAAAATGAGTTTATAATATGAAATAATATATTTATCAAAATTTTTAATATAATGCTATATTTTAAAGTTTCAAATTCAAAATCTAAAACCACTTAAAACATACCAATTTTGTTTTCAAAATTTTCAATCTTTGAGTTATAGAATTCGAAAACAATTTTAGAAAATAAATCTATTAAAAGTTGTGAATCAGAAAATAAAAAACATAAACCAGAATATCAGTCAAACATGCCCTTGGTACTTTTCTCATCCTCGATTTTTGGTTTTATATGTAATTATTATTTCCTTAAAAACAGTTTGGATTATATGATGTGACAAGCATCAAAAGTATAAATACATGTGATTTGACAATTCATATTTTATTCCATATTATCAGTTTTTCAGGCCTCTCTCTGGTCCTTTTTGAGCAATGATACTATCCTTACAAATTTTCTTTCTTCATTGATGGAAAGATTTCTCATTGTAATAGAAAGTATAGTTGTTTTTGGTACAGCAATTTATTAAAAAAGACAAGATTCGTTTCAAAAAGAAGTATTTGGAAGGGAAAAAAATAAATTGAAGGGAAATATGTGGCCGACTTGAGTGAGTGGTCTAGTTTATTTTATAAATAAAGAGAAAGAAAGAAGTCAAATAACAAAAATAGCAAATAAATATGGGATATTTCATATGTATAGTATAACATTGCATTGTACTTGTAAATATACAAAATAGGTAAAAAAAACCATAATATCTCAGTGTAATATTTGAGAACTCATGCAATATTTTATTTTCATAAAAGAATAAAAATGATGGTTTAAAAATTATGATATTTTTATAAATACATATTAATTTTATATTAAGGAGTGAAATTTCTCTAAAAACAAATTTTGGTAATAAAATTTTTGCAATATCTAGTATTAATTGAATTTATAAAGTAGCTTGATATGAATCCGAGTTAAAATATTGTTTGGTCTCTATAACTTTAAGTTTTGTTTTATTTTGGTTCCTGTATTTTTAAAATATTCATTTTGGTTGGTCAATATACTTTCAACATTAGTTCATTTTGGTCATTGTATTTTTAAAATATTATTTTTAGTCCATATACTTTTTAAAAGTGGTCCTTATCTTAAAAATTTAACAAAAAATTCTACACATAATTAAAATGCTTTAATATAAAGTCATTATTATATTTCAAAAAATATATCTAGTGCAGTGTCAGGTTGAAACTGCAAGAAAAATTGAGATAAAAAATAAAACCAAGAAACCAAAATCATCACTTTTTAAAATTATATGGAGCAAAACAAACATTTTGAGAGCACATGAACTAAAATGAAAAATTATAGGAACTAAAATAACATTTTAAAGTACAAGAAATAAAATGAACTAAGACCTTGTTTACTAACAAGCAATCGCAAAGAGAAGAAATCAGGATGCAATCAATCGGAACGATAATGTTATTCTATTGATGTTGTTTACTAGAAATTTTTTTTAATCGAAATAAAAAATTCTCTGTTTATTAAAACTGTATAAATCAAAATAGGAATAGAATTTATATACCCATTTCTTATTTCGAACTAATTACAAATATATTATTGAATCTTTTTTTTAATTGAAATAATAACTATTTTATTGATAGTAAATAATTTTATTATGATAATTTATTTAATATTAACAAATAATTAATAGGTAAAATAACTTATATCAACTAAAATATATATTTTTATTACAACAACCATCATTTAATATAAAAATTTATTAAAATTAATTATTGTAATATTTAATAATAATGAATTCTATTTTAAAAAATCATTAATATTAATTAATAAATTACAAATAAACTTAAAAATTAAATATGAATTTGTAATTTTTATAATAAAATCACACCAACTAATAACAGTTGTATATATTAGAACAAAAATATTAGTAGTATATATATAAAAAATAATAATAAAAGTGTAAAATAATTAAATAAAAAATTTGTAGGTCGTAAATTAATCATTAAAAAAGAGTGGGGCCATAGTGTAAGAAATGGAAACAAAATTGATAAGATGGTAGAAGATAATGTAATTAATTATTACAAAATTTGAGGTGCATTCCTACCATTTAGTTCTCATAAAAAACAAAATTTTTCATTTTCATTCATGGATTCTAAAAAATTGTGATGGGTACTTTTTGAAAAATGTCGGACTCGGCCCACACACAATACGACCCATTTGTATTGGCCCATTTGTTCATGACTAAAAAGAGTCGAGGCCCAATAACGTCACTCCATTTTTATTATTTTATTTTATTTTTTGAAAGGGCCGAGAGATGAAATCATGTCGCCGAAAACTACATTCGAATATTTAGACGAGAGTAATAACAATTTTTGAAAACTTAGGTTGAAAATAATTTACAATTTTTGTTATCAAGTAAATTATTATTATAGATGATAAATCTCTTACTTGAAAACATATTTACTTAACAAATTATTAATTAGAATTTTTAGTGAAAACTTTTCTTTTACTTTTATACTTTATTCATTAATATAATTTTAAACTTTCAAATTCAACTCATTATAATTACAACAAAATGAATTATTATACTAAATTAATTCACCTAATTAAATAAATAAATTTAACAATTAATTAATTAGTTAAATTATTATTATCAATCTATTACAGTTGAATATTAATTAGGTTAATTTAAAAATTTATTATCAATTGTTTTATTTTTCTTTTTAAAACACATTTTTTTAAGTACACCTCTAAAACATTCATTTGAATTTTGTGAAATATTTTATACAAAAAGTTTACATAGCATTCGACTTGCGTTATGTGTAAAGGGCCAAAAGCTAAAGATATAGGCATTTTCAATTTTAATTTATTATAAAGTTATTCAATATTTTTTATATTTTATTGGATTACCAAAGCTACCGGTTTCAAGACCACATTGCCAACTCTCAAATTTTTGGTCAACCAAATAAGTATGAGATACAAAATTTGAATTTCTTATCTCGAAAGAGAAGAATAGAATATATATTATTTTCAACTTAACTATTAAGACATTTATCTCACGTCTCAAAATTTAGATTCTAACGTGCATATTATACTAAAATGAATTTTGAAGGGTTGCATTATTCATTCAATTAAAAAAGAAAATGGAAAGGATTTTGTACAGGAAAAGGGCACGCAATTTCTGGTAGATAAAGATGCGTAGAGTGGAGTCCGGACTCTGAGCTCCAAATTCGATAGCTTTCATATTCCATCATGCCCATCTTTAAAACCCCCTTCAATGGCTACTCCGTCAAGTTCAGCCCCTTCTACGAGTCCCGCCTCGCCGTCGCCACCGCCCAAAATTTCGGAATCCTCGGCAATGGCCGCTTGCACGTTCTCGATCTCAACCCCACCGGCCCAATTACCGAGCACTTCGCCTTCGACACCGCCGACGGAGTCTACGACGTCTCCTGGTCCGAATCTCACGATTCCCTTCTCGTCGCCGCAATCGCCGATGGTTCCGTCAAGCTCTACGACCTCGCTCTTCCCCCCACATCTAATCCCATTCGATCCTTCCACGAGCATACTCGCGAGGTTCACTCCGCAGACTACAATCCAGTTCGCCGCGACTCCTTTTTGACTTCTTCTTGGGACGATACCACCAAGCTCTGGACCCTTGACCGGCCTACCAGCGTCCGCACATTCAAAGAGCATGCCTATTGCGTCTATTCTTCCGTTTGGAACCCTCGTCACGGTGATGTATTTGCTTCCGCTTCCGGCGATTGCACCGTTCGAATTTGGGACGTGCGAGAACCAGCCTCCACCATGATAATTCCGGCTCACGATTTCGAAGTCCTATCTTGCGATTGGAATAAGTACGATGATTGCTGTATTGCCACGGCTTCGGTCGATAAATCGATTAGGGTTTGGGATGTGAGGAGCTACAGGACTCCGGTTTCTGTATTGAATGGCCACGGGTATGCAGTTAGGAAAGTGAAGTTCTCTCCCCACCGACAGAGTTTGATAGCGTCCTGTTCGTATGATATGACTGTGTGTTTGTGGGATTATATGTTGGAGGATGCTCTTGTCGGGAGATATGATCACCACACTGAATTTGCTGTAGGAATTGATATGAGCGTTCTTGTTGAGGGGCTGCTTGCGAGCACTGGATGGGATGAGCTTGTTTATGTATGGCAGAATGGGACTGACCCAAGAGCCCCCTAAGAAAGGAAATATTTTGCTATTTTCTTTTTAGTTTATGAATTTTGTTACAGTTCATAGATTTCAAGTGAATAAGCCATTTTAATGCTACAGAGAAATGAAAATGCGCTACTTGTTGGAAAAATATGTGCCAATTGAAGATTGAACCGAGTGTGTTATTATAGTGGTGACTTTCTTCAAAATTGAATATAAACTTCCTTTTGCTCTAGAGCTTAAGTTCTTCATTGAACCTAGTCTTCTACGCCATGTATGTATGTTCCTTCAACTGATTCTGCTAGAACATTACCATTGTGTAGAATTCCTGCTAGTGCTCAAAGGGTCTTATCTACTTTGTGTATCATTATGCTTATGTAGAGTGCTGCTGTCTCTGAAGTTGTGAAGGAAATTAGTACGTAAAAATTAGCATATTCGATAAAAACACTGACGTTCTGAGTTCTATTATCTTCCTGCCAGAGCATTAAGTGCAATAGTGCCTTTCTGTAAGATTTCTCTTTCATGGCCATCTTATTTCTGCCCTAATGTAGTGTAAGGTATTGTAAGATTATTATTCATTTGATATGTTCCATAACTCGAATTTCTCTAAGATTTTTACTTGTTTGACATGCTCTGTTAACATAAACTTTATTTCTTTAAATGTTTTAGCTTGCTTTGTGGTATCGCTATCATTGTGCAGTTAATGCATTGTCTTTTGTGATTTTGCATCGGTAGCTATAGATGGTATTCCTGGATGAACGTTCTGGGATTATAGGCTATGGTTTCTTTCATCTTCTTCTACTAAAACCTTTGCCAAGGCTTCATTTGAATTTTTACGGTCTTTCATTTTTGAAATTATTGTTGGATGGGTTACAGTATCCTTGGCATTAATGCTTGTGTGAGCATGAGGTAAACAATTCATATTGATTCCAACTTGAAGTTTTCTGGTTTGAATCATGGGCCGTAATTAGTGTTGTTGGGTAGATCATTTCAGCAGGAGGGTTGGATCTGAACAAGAAAACTAGAATGGGAGCTTAGGGGGGATTGTAAGTTGGACTATTCTAGAAGAATATGGGAGGTTTGCTGGTAGTGGTCTTAAAATTTCCAACTAAACCATACTGGTTTATTCTCGTGGTTCATTCTATAAGCAATTAGAGCTCTGCAAGGATCTGTTTTAAGTCATTCAATCTCCTTTTTGGAGAAGCTGTGGCTTTAACTACTAATGTAGAAACTGTCAAATCTTTAGTGTTGAGTACACTCATTGTCAACACTATAGGAACTGGCAGAGATCATAGAGGGATTTCTTTGCTTATGGATAAGATATGAAGACACCAATTCGAAGCCACTGCATTTTTAGTTTTAGTTGGTGGTTACTATCTAACAAGTTAAACTAATGGTTCTGGAAGCATAAGGCTGAATGAGCGTGTGATTGCTTTAAAGTTAATTTGAGAAGTTCATGCAGCGTTCATGATGCCTTGATCTACCAATTCAAATGAATTTGTCCATGTAATTGTGATTATTAGATAACTGCCATGGTTGCCATTTACCAATCCAGGCAAACCAGACTTTCAAACAGTAGTTACAATTTTGGTGTGTTTTGTATAATTTGCTTGACTGCTGTTTTTGGTTATATCGAGAAGGTTAGCACAACAGTCTCTCTCTTTTTTTTTTTTTTTAATATGTGGGAGGGGGAGATCGAATTCACAATCTCTTGGTTGAAGATATATGTCAATTACAGTTGAACTGCTCGCTTTGGCGATTGGAAGTAGACTTAAGTTGTCATGAAAGGGAAACTCTATCCGGTAAAGATGTGTAGAATTCTTGACAATGTAACCATATGAAATTGTTTGGAATTGGAAACGGAGCAAAGAATGCTGCAGTGCAAGATGCTGGGACTGGGAACTGGGAAGAGCTCTGGAGAAATTTCTGGGTAACCTCAGTCCTCAATTATGGTCAACTGGATTAGAGAGTTCATCTTTCTATTACATTTTCATAAATAACTAACTGCATTGATTTATAAAAGTGAATTAAGATTATATTTAATGAATGGGTTATTGTTAATTTACTTCAATTGAATAATTAATTATTGTTAATTAACTTTAGTGTATCCTATAGAACAAGTGGGCTTCGTCCAAGCCCAAATGGTACATTAGGCCGATTGGACTTGGGCCTAGTCGTTACCGGCCCAATGATAACGACTCTCTCTCGACGCTTGCAAGGATTTTTTCCTTCGGCTTTTTTTTTTTGGCATTTTTTTGTTAACAAGAGGATGAACATCCGAACTTACCTCCTTCAAGAAAAATTTAACCAATATTTAAGTCGATAAACATTTAAAATTATTTGTGTATAATTTTACATTAATTGCTTCTTTTAACTAAAGGATCAACATCAAATTGACCTATCAAACGATTAGATCTTTAAATACTTCTTTTAGTTTTGTAATTATGTTTGATTATGAGTGGAAACATGGTTTGGCTAACACAGTGTTCTGTTGGCAAAACCTAATCCACTCAAAATTAGTGAGAGAGGTCGAGGATATACTTCTTAGCATTTAACTGTTTTTTTTCTCTAATCCAATTTTTCCAAAAAGAGGAAGAAAACACAAGGTCATTATTTTTAGCAAGTTATTTGGCCAAACTAAAATGTTATATGGAACATCCAAATAGCATATGTGAGACATTGTGAGAATATATTAAATGAGTTGCGTCGAGTGCTACTTTACAAAAAAATATATATATATATATATATATAGAGAGAGAGAGAGAGAGAGGGTGATTATTAAGAATTTCTACTTACTTTTGAATTTACTTATCTACCAAATGCAATGAAATGATGCTAGAGTAGTGTTAGTGTCATCTTTTAGCCTAAGTCTCCTAAAAGCCCTGGGGGCATGCTAATCAACTAACAGATCTCTTGAGTTTCAAGTTTTGTCTCCAACAAAATAGCACCTTGGTTTTCGCAACAATTTTGATGTTCGAGGATTATTAATTAGGTTCTTGGGGAAAAATCCATTTTTATTTCTATAATTTTATTGATAAAAAAATAAAATAAAAATTTTAAAAAGAAATAGAAATGTAATGGAATTAGGGTTATATTGGTGTGAGGAATGTGTAAATTTTTTATTTTTTATAGGTTAGTAAATCATTTTTTTTTAAAGGATGCCTTAGTTACTTAACCTAGTTAGAACTAAGGTTTAATACATTATATATAACTTGCTTCAAACTTTAATACATTATATAATAATGTAAACTGATTAGATACCTCTTCAGAACTTTTCTTTATCCAAAATTATAGAGAGTTGATCGATCTCACCATGCCCTTCAAATGAGGGGTTTAATTAAGTTTAAGAGCATCAAAGTTGTTGAAATGATGTTGAGGGAATGCAGTGGGATGACGTAGGAGAGGTGAAGACAAATTAAGACTACAATTATCAGCTCCTCTCTATTTCATCTAATATTATTGGTTACAATTATGGGTATAGCTGTGGCTGATCTTCAAATAATTAACATTGTCTCCGATCCTCTCTGCCACACTTTCACTTAGACAGCATTTAAGAAAGGGAAAGCTGGGTGGTAATTTCTTGAGTGCTGCCTCTGCCACCTCCTAAACCATATGACCAACAATAACTCTCTTTATTATTAATATTATTGTTACCACTCTTACTCTTACTCTTACCGTTGCTGCTTCTGCTTAATCCTATTCCTAGCTGCAGCAGCTCTGCCTCTGCTTCTGCTTCTGCTTCCCAATTATTTCCTATTCCTCGCAACTCATCATCTCTTATCTTTGCATCATCACTAATTATTATTGGATCCTTCCTCTCACTCCGATTATTGTTATTTGTTCTTCTCATCATCTTCCATGCCCTTTCTCCCAAACTACTCCATCTCTTTTGCTCCAAAATTTGCCTATTAATTCTCCATCAACAAACGAATTTACCCAGGTGGATACTTTAAAATAATAATCACAATGGTAATAATAAAGAAACAGAACCACATATAACTATTGCTAACAAGGAAGGAGGAAATAAGTTATTACACACACATATATGAAATTAAATATACCAACTGCTCCCTAGTTTTTTTAGAAACTATTCTTAATGGAAAATACTTGAAGGAGCAATCGTGTCCTCCCTATCATATCAAATGTTTAACAATTAAGAATGAGAAATGCAAAAATATGAGACCCTTTTTAGAAAATAATGAGTTGTCAATTTTTCAATGATAGTGAGGATAAGATTTAGTCCTTACCAGAGTGTCAAGTATTTTTCATTCTTAATTATTTCATTTTTTATTTTTTATAACTATCTAATTTAACCTCAATGTATTAAAAATTATTATTTAGGTTCTTGTAACAATAAAAGTTAAAATTGTTTTAATAAAAAGTTGGTGGATCATTACATTATTATTTTATTAGTATATCTAAGCACTAGTTTTTGTGACTTAGAATTCTAGTTAACACATGAAACTTAATTTGCCCCATCATCAAAATTCGATTCATCCATCAACAAAATCTCATATTCAAATAGCATGATTATGTCAATGAAACAACAATACTTCATATTAACATAACATATATGTTAGAGTACTTAATGTGATAATGTTAAAAGATTAAGAACGAAAATGAAAATTACTTAAAATATTTAGGACTATTCAATATATTTAGTTTATATAAAAAGTTAAATGTAAAATTTTTGTCTTAGGTATAAAAATGAGAGAGTGATATACCTTGAGAACGAGGTGTTGGGTCTGATGTGATATGGGAAGTGAGAGTGAAAACGAGTTCCAACAGCACCAAACGAGTGGCTATGGCTATGGCTATGGATATGCCTTGCCAGTGGAAGATAACGAGAAGAATGTATGCTCATGCTGCCATTATTATTACTGTAATATCCTCCTCCATGCATTGTCCCATTGCATGCCTCTCGTATAACTTCAAAACACAAAACACAAAAACACGACTGAAAAAAAAACTTGCAATGCTATTTGGGATTGAGCATTATCCAAGATATTTACATCTGTCGACATTAATTTTCTATAGAATTGTAAAAAAAAATGGACAAAATATAACTAATATAAACATAATATTAATATTAATCCATTTTAGAGTTATTTAGAAATTGTGGGATGCTTATTTGTTAATTTAAATATTTTTTACGAATATTTTACTTTTATAATATTTTTAGAAATATTTATGGACATCAACATTTTGTCAATATTTATATTAAATTGCGGTTTTGACATTTTCATCGACATCGAGATTTAAAACTTTGACTTAAATCTCATTGGTTGTAATAAATAAATAAATAAAAATAAAAACAGTTTGTACCTTGCCCAGTTTGGTCAAGCTTCTTACTTCGATACATCTGAAAAAGCAACATACTATATGGATTAGGGTTTAGGGAAAGCAAAAACTCATCACATTATTATGGAAAAAAAAGAAAAAAAGAGTAATTTTTTTGGAGTACCTGTAAGTGGCTTTTAACATGGGCAATACTCAGTCCTCTAACATTCATCAGCTGAAGAACCAACTTGGGGGTTGCTCCTACAAATTAATTATTAATTAATCATTAATTCAACATTAACCCACCTCAAGCAATGTAATCCTCTAAATGAATCATAAACCCCAAACTGAAAATTTAAACTAGTTAATTTTAACTCAGGCCAATTATACATAGCTTCTACCATTATAAATAAATGATATATATTCCTTTATCCACACACTTATCTCTATTTCAAGTTGACTTTTTTTTTTTTCTTTTAACTATTTCTCTAAGACTAAATTTACACAAACCCTTTTGAAGAAGTTGGATGGAAATTAAAATGAAATATTAGTTGAAAAGAAGGATTAAATAATTTATAAAAGGACATAGTATATGAAATTATATTATTACTCTCTTGGCCACCAAGCCTTTCCACAGCATGAACAAAATTGAGATGCAGCTCAGGAGTCCAACGTAGGCGAGGCACTTTTGATCTAACATATTGTCTCACTGTTGTCCTCCTTCCATTTCCATTTGATGAGTTGTTGTTATTATTATTAGTTGAAATGCTTCCATATTTTCTTTCTTCATGATCGCTCTCTTCAACCATGGCCTCTTCATTCAAATCAAACAATCTAGATGAGAATGGATTCAACTTTTCTTTTGCTCGCCGTTCATCGTCGTCGCTCTGGTCCCGTTTCCGCCGGTCTCGAAAATTCAATAAGAGGTTGCTGCTGCAATACTGACAAGAGAGAGCCAAAAATATATATATGGCTGTGAGTTTGTTCAACTGATTTATTTTCAATTTTCCAAATATGATACGAGTTTTTTACCATAATCTTAAGAAAGACTCAAAAGGGTAAAATCTAATTAAAATCAACAAAGAAGATATCACATGCTATCTTAAGCACATAAAATTAGGATTAATTTCTTCCATTAACCTAAAGGGCTTAAGATAAATTTGAATACTAATTCAACCAAGAAAATTATATTAGATATATATATCGCAAACTGAAGCTAATCATGAACAAGAAACATATACGTAGAAAAGTTTTGATCTTCAATTTTCGAAATACAGACCATTAATTTGAAGATGATGAGGTGCAGCCTGAATAGCTCAAAGTTATCTTCTCGTAGGTAATTGGATATTCAATATTTTCTGCTGACCCGATTCTTGAGAAGAAGAAACTTCAAGTTCCTTGATCTGAAAGCTGATACCCACTTCAAATATTCAACCTGATTGAACTCTTTTCCATTAGATCTTTAATTAAGATGGGGGAGAGAAAGAGAGAGGGAAGAGAGAGATTTTGGATGTGTACAAGTTACTTGGATTGGATATATGAAGATATATTCTTGGACTTTGATGCACTTTTTTTTTTTCTTTTTGGTACATATAAAGAAGTAAGAAATGACCAATATTTTTGCAGTCCTTATCACTTGTTCTTCTAATAATAATCCAATAATGCTAAGTGGTAGCGTTTAATTTCCACAAAAACTGTTGGAAATATTCATGTGACTGCTCTGCTCTTCATCCCACACCCTTTTTTTCTCTCATTCCTCTCTCTCTCCTTCGACAGTTGTCTCTCTCTCTCTCTCTCTCTCTAACAAAATAATGTGGGGGCCAATCCCTATAATATTAAGCTTAGCTTTTCAATTTTCTTCCTACCTAAACTTGGACTTTTCCCCTTCCAATATGAAGGCCAGGGTTTTGTTTTACGTTTAACTTTAATTTTTACAGTTTATTGTATGCAATAAGCATTAAATAGCTGCCGCTTGACTTGGGATTCTGTCCCTCGAGAAATGGAAAATAAACAAACAACTAAAGATCAGAGAATGTGATATGAGACTTTGGTGCGATGAGAAGCGATAATTCAGTAATTGGAAATTTGCAACAATAGCCTAAAAAATCTTACTAAAATTAAGCATAACAATTTAGGATGATTTGTAGTTTAAAAACACATATTTAGAAGGAGAAGAATTAAATCATTACGAATTAAAATTCAATGACTAAATCATTACTCCTTCGGACAAAAATGATTTTTAATCTAAGGAGGTTTCGATATCTCTTTGAAAAAAATGTCAATTATAAATAACACGACGTTTGTGGAAAAAAGAATGAAATGAAATAATGAGATCTAAAAAAGTCCATGCACGTAATTTAATATATATACCTTGAGAAATTACATTATACATATATACATTCTAATGACGTGATATATTTTGAATATATTTTGTTTCTAATTCCACACGTATCTATAAATATAATAACCCCGGGATGTTATTTATTTGGTTTCGTGTGGGAGTGTGTAAAAAGGCAATAATTAATTAAGAACCAAAGTTCCCCAACTCCCATAGCCAAATAAATTTTTAGAAGAATAATTAAAGTTAAAGGCAATGCTCTATGTCGTAGGAATTGCCCCACGCCCACATCTATGAACTCCAACCTGCCAAATTCCATTTAAGAATTCTATCAAATTCTTGCGTTACCATCGCACATATTTACATCATCCAACCACACCTCTACAATTCATTCATTTATTTATTTGGTAGCTCCAGTTTTGCTTTTTATGTATATACAAACGCCTAATTAATTACAAATACATCTCTAAACTTTTAGTTTAACCAAAAATTTATATTTTTTAGGACTAATCAACCTCGATCCAAGTATTACTTATCGAAATCTAAAGGTCACCATTTTTTCGTTGAACTAAAAAAAATAAAAAAACAACATTTAAGTTTAACAAGGAAGATATCATGTGTTAATAATTTTACCAAGTCATTTCTTTTTTAATTAATATCATAACATCATTTATGGGATGATGTTGTGCTAATTTTTTTTTCCTTTTACAAATACTCTTTTCTTAATTTAAATACTATTTTGGTTCGTATACTTTTAAAATATTCATTTTAGTCATTTAACTTTCCACTTTTGTTCGTTTTAGTTCACATGTACTTTCAAAACATCCCTAGTACTTTTTAGAAGTGACCAATTTAATTCTTATTTACAAAATTTTGACATAATTTTTATACAAAATATAAATTATTTAATACAAATTTATGGTTACGTTTCAAGAAATTACAGGCTAAAACTGTAATCGAAGAAAATGAGAAAAATGAAAATGAAGGGACCTCAATTATTGCCACTTTTGAAAAGTACATTGACCAAAATAAATGTTTCTACGATACAATGGTTAAAATGAACAAATGTTGAAAATGTAAAGACAACTTTGGTCTGTTGTAATATGTTACCTAATCCATCAACTTTGGCTTTTAAGTTGAGTGGTAATTTATTCATACTTAACCTGGTAACAGAGCAGGATGCCCTATTTACTGAACATTTTGGGTTGAGCGATGAAAAAACATTACTACGCAAACGCAAGGACACTTTGAGAAAATATGGTAAATGTTTTAAGTTGGTTGAATATATGTGGTTTCATTACCTACCCAATTGACTAATTATTTATATGCACTTGTTTGTAGTGTAATAATTGGTGGGGAAATAGAAGTAAATGGGTCCCTAAATTAATTCTTGCCACTAAAAAGGTACAACTATTCCTTGCATAATTCTGCAAAATAGCATTATTTATGCTACTGAGTACCATAAGGCTATTTCATATGTATTTACAATATTTGCATGAATTGGTAGCCTGTGTGAGAGATTAATTCTAGCTAGCTGGGGATGTGGGGTTCCTACTTTTTCCCTAAGAAAACACTTTTTAATCATATTCATAAATCTAAACTCAAATCAAAATCCATATAGGGAGATGTTAATTAATTACATCATATATAAACATGTAATTTTTGTTTGGTCACAAATGGTAAGGATATAATCGTTCAAAAGTTTTTGTTATAACATCAAAAACTAATTATTCGTTATAAAATGAGACCTTAAGAAGAAGAGGACTCGTGAACACGAAAGTGAATTTAATTTTAAATCATTCCAAACCAAATATTATGCAATATATAACATATTTCCATAAATTTGAATTATTTGGTCACCTAACTTGAAAGAAATGTGAAAGCATTTTTGTCTTCTTATGTTGTTGAGGTTGTTTGACATTTTTTTTTTCTTTTTGCATATTTCAGTATTTAGACTTCAAGGGAATAATGCTCCATCCCGTTGCTTTGCATTTTATTATAATTATTTTAATGCATAAGAAGCCATCCGATCTTGCATCATTAAGACATCATAGTCTTTTCCACCAAAAAAGAAAGAAAAAAAATGAAGGGTTTAATGTCAAATGAACTCAATAAAATGGAATAAGTTAACAAGATAATGAAGATTAATTAGGGTTTTCATAGAAAATCTTAATAACGCTTTTGAAAGCTTTTTCATATTTGACTGATTTATATAATTTCTTTATTAATTTATTTAGTTTACATTTGTTGTTATCATCTTATTCTCCAAATCATAGAGTTCAACAAAATAATGGCAAATTTCAAAGTAATACGTATGATAACTTTCAACGATGGCATGTTTGAATTTATCAACAAAAGTAAAATAGGTCTTGAAGGAAAAAAAAATGGTTTCAACCCTCCATAAAAATAAAAATTAAATTAAAAAATCGATACAGTATATTTATTTTTTCTGCATAACAGTGAAGCGATGGTTTGAAAATTTTTATTAGATAATAAAATTTTATTAGTTTATTTAAATATTGTATTTCAGTTCTAGCAACACTTCAATCACCTTTAAACTCCGTTAATTAATAAAATAAAAATAGACTACAAATTTAGCATGATAAAAATTAAATATTATAGTCACTGTGAAGTGTAAAACATCAATTACATGAGTTCAATCTCAATTCTTGTAATTGTTCAACTCAAACAAATTATATAAGTAATAACTTCAAAAAAATAATTATGATTATAAATATGCGAAAAATATATAACAAGTCCATTAATGTTGTCAACCGTACCCAATGGATAAATAACTAATGAGCTCTATAAGAAAAAAAAAATAGTATTATGTTTGCACTGTAAATCTACTTGATAAAATTTCTCCTATTGTTTCAGGCAATGTCGGAGATAATGGTAATAATGATTATTGTTACAATCATAGTAGTTTATTTTAACTGAAAAAATTTCTAAAAGAATTAAATACTTCTCATTCATACAAATTGTTTCAACAGAGAAAAAAATAATGAGATTAGAACTCTCAATTCTCTTTGTTTTAAGGTGGAACCAAATGAGGCCAGGTTTTAATAAGAAGGATTTGCAACTTTAGTAATCTGTGTTTCTTTGAAATGGCAATGGCTGTTAAATATGTTGTAAAGATATTGTTTTGTTTTCAGTTGATACAGATAGAGGTGTTCTTCTCCCTTGAGAGTAAAGAGTTTCATTTCATTATTCATCTAAGTTACAGTTCAACTCCTAGCTAGCCTAACTCTATTCCAATCTTTATTATGTGTTAGTTTGAGTACAAATTTATATTCAATCACATTAAATGATTGATATGAAAGTCAAATCCAGCGTTAGAGAATCATATCATAGTCATTTTCGATGAACTATTCAAAACCCCATCGCCATTTCCACACCCCGAGTATTTTTCAATCTCGCTAAAGAGTTTCACTCCATTATTTTTAACATGCTAAAGCGAATGTTTAGCTATTCAATTCTTTTTCTTCTTCCTCTAAATATTAACAATGAAGAGGTTGGAACAAAAAGAAGGCCGCCAGTGGTTTTTACTAACAGAAGATCAAATAGATCAGAGTTCTACAAAAGTAGAGCCTAACAGGTCAGTATCCACCACCCATTCAACCCACAGTATGTACATAAAATTATTGAACAAGTTTTGAGTGCTGGTGCAGTTTTAAGTTTAACCAGATGGCTCGTCGTTTCTCTGTCCAATCCGACTAAATTTGGCTTTACAGTCTTAACTCCATTGTCTAAAAATGGGACCTTTGTACAGTCCCCGCCGGACCACAAAGTTTTCAGGTGGTTGAATCTCTTCCAACCACGTAACTTCTGAGGATTCGGGTCCACAAAATTGGTCGAGACCTTTTGCATGGGAAGAGAGCAGAGGCAATTATAATTAAAAGTAGGGAGCAAGATATCAAGAGGAGGAAACAGACGATACCTGAAATTTCTCTCCTGGGAGACCTCCGGAAATAAGAGCAGTGTCGCCCATCTACAGAAGAGTAAGGCGGTGAGAGAATGTCGAATATTGCGCAGGGAGTTATGGCTTTGAAACAATGAATGTTGCCAGCTCGATCTGGATAAAGAATTGTTGTCCCACAAGGTGCAATCATCTCACAGTCCCTAACAAGTTTTGCAGGTCTGGCTGAGAATACACGCCAATTAAAACTTAATTCTCAATTTTTTACTCCAAAGAACGAGGAAAGAGGACTAAACAACCAAAACCCAGTGAAAATAATGATTTCACATTCTTCCCAGGAATGAACAAAGCATATGATCATTTTTCAAATATACCACTACAGCAAATGCAAGTTACGGATGGTGGAAAAGTTTTTTTTTTTTTTGATAATTGAGAGTTGGAGCTATGCTCTCATATACCACTACAGCAAATGCAAGTTACGGATGGTGGAAAAGTTTTTTTTTTTTTTTTGGATAATTGAGAGTTGGAGCTATGCTCTCCTATACCCAGGGTCAGGGGCACCCGTGCCCACACGCCCTAAACCAAAAAAATTCGTTTTAAGCCATTTATTTGTTTCTTCGGATCAACATTGGGCCTTTGCCTTTCCCCCTGTCTACCTCTGGAGATGTTCTCCTAAGGTAAATCCACAGTGGGCAAGGGTTGAAAAGAAGGCTAGCAAGAAACAGGGTCAGATATTTACTATGCCGGCATACCTTGCATTGCTCCACAAAGTCTTTGACAGCCCTTTTCGTCCCTTAATAAAGATTTCCGAACATAGTACCTCTAACACAATAGCTATATGAACCAATTGTTCTTCCATCAATAGACTGTACATCAAAATGTCATTTAAAAAGAACATAAAAAAACTTATTGGAGTACAGTTTCAACCTATCATTCATCATGACCTGGAAGGCGGATGTTGTATTTGCTTCAGATGGCATTACCAAGAAATTGTAGCGATCCATCATACAGAGCTTTTTCAGGCAAATCTTTCTGCCGCGCCATAATCTGGTGATACCCCAGTGCAAATCCAAGTTTGAAAAAAATAGCTGTTTCATTTAGTTCATCATGACAAGGATTGGAAACTTATCTAGTATTCTTTTGCACTTTTTTCTCACACTACACTCTTGCCAGTGAGGGAAGAAAACGCTTCTACAGGATTCCCTCTAGCATTGATTGGAATTGGATGATTAAAGCCAACTTAAATTCTTCCAATGTTTACATAACAATGGCTTCTATCAATCCACCGAAGCTCTAGCGGCGTCGGCACCCCTTTTTTTTCTAACTCATTCATTCAGTTTATCTCAAAGTATCATTTTATTGATAAAATCCACCCATGCAAGCCGCTCCCATCAAACAATGCAAATTCCGAACTCCTCACCATAAACTCAAATGACTTCTCCTCCTCCTTAGCCTCACTTGGTTCTCCTATCTCTCCCACTACTTACATTCTAATCTCCAGATTGATCGCATGCTTCCCCCTTTCAACAGTTCTTAAACCAAAGGTTACATAAAGGTTCACTTCACTCTGATTCTTCTTGCCACTTTAATAGTTGACCTACTCCCTCAAAATATTTGGCGATGTTTATCTCCATCAAACGGAATCTTTAAACTTCTTCAGTTGCAACTTCCAATCTCGACTACACAACTTCCACTATATTTTCCATCTTCTTCCCTCTTGGCATAAGAGTTCTCATACCAACTGATAAACAATTGAATGGAGTTCAATTCTACTAAAAATACACTTTGACCTTAACTGGAAAGAATATTAACCACAATTCTTAGACATTCAAGAGGTTTAAGGCTCTCCCCATGAAATAATTTCTTTTATTAAAATTAAATTATTTAGAAAAAATAAAATAAAATAAAAACCCTTATAATACCTGATACCTCACTACAAAAGACATCCTTCTATGTATACTCTCCTCCCTAACCAAACTACTAAGATGACCCACTCCCCATCACTAAATATTCCTCCTGACAACTAACTCTCCTACTCCTGCACTTTCCCTCAAGCCTCTCTGTAAAACATATGAAAATTAATTTCTCCTATCTAATTAATACACCTTAGAAAACTAATTCAGTTTTCTTTATAGGAATACCATTAAATGTCAATCTTTTTCATCTCATTTTAGAATTCAAGCAGTATAATGATTGAACTTCTGAATGACCTAGACCTTACTTGAACAGATTTGTTCTATATATTGTACAACTGTATCCCTAAGTTCTAAAAGTGATTGAACTTCTGAAATTTGCTAAAAGAAGCAGCAACAATTCTCATCAAGACATTAAATTTGTATATAAGAAGCACTCACTTTAAAATAAATCATCCTTATAATTCTATGATAAAACTTAGAATGAAAAGGGATAAGCATAAGCATCATTCTCCTTCAGGGGATTAATGGAAAATGTTTGAATCAACTCTTCATACATCAAGTAAACGGTGATGCAGAGCACCAATAAGGCCAGAAAATACCTTATTGAAGGAAAAAATACAATTGGATTATAGATGATTATACAAAATACATCAAGCTATCAATATTCTCCAACTCATTATAAAGATTAGGGATAAACAATTTAAAGAAGACAAAAAACATCATCTGCGTTTGATCATATTAGCACTGCCTGAACTATTCATTCAACGTGCATTGTATGGAATCTGTATTTTCCGATATCACAACAGGACAACCAATTTTTTTATCTTATCTAGAATGGGGCTTCTAACAAGCTTCCGGTGTATTCCATTAGTAAGAAAGAAATACCTTGAGAAAGATCAGTGAACTGAGGTAGATCAAGCCAATCATATGATCGTACGTGTAAAGCACCATATAGAAGCTTGCTCAATACGGTCATTCCAGGATGATTATGAAGTGGAATGATAGAACCTGGGGGCATGCAAAAGATTCCTATCTGCACACAACACAATAAATTTTTCCTGAGCGACTGCATTTTTCGAATCCTTATCGTTAATTGCCCGAGATGGCACTGATGGGGAATAACCAGAAGTAAACTTATCAATGAAATCATATACCGAGAATCTTTCACATTCATGCAAATGTAGGTACTTTATTGTTGATGGATATTGATGTAAGCCATTTCGATCTTTCTTGCTATTAGTACCATTCGGCGAACCTTTCCAACCACGAGCTAACTGTGACTCCTGTTCGAGACCCACATTAGACGGCTTCAGTTCATCTGAAACAGAATTTTACAAACTCATAAATATAAGTGAGTCATCCAACACAAACAGCATAATCAAGGTCTAGCCATTGACATAAAATGCAAATATGTAAACGTGTATGAAAAATGCTTTACAATTGATTTGTGGGACAAACGGATCAAGAAGATGAGCTAACAACTTATTTGTTTACGCACCTAAGAGAGAAAGGACTTTCTCTAGAGCCTCTTCTGACACCGGACCACTGGCAGAAAATGATGCTTTGCAAGCATCATACAACTTCTGAATTATGGGCATACTTTCAGGAGGGCAGACAAGATATTTCTGTTAATGGACTGATCAAGCACAGTCAGAACCTTATCTATCACCAACATTTGGATCTCAATCAGAGATCGAGAATTTCAAGAGCTTCTTATACTCCTTCAGCCTAGAATAGTACTACTCGGTAAATTCCAAGCTCAGTTGAAATGTCAATCCAAAGAATAGTACTAACATTTCTGGTAATTAACCAAACTATCCATATTTCTGCACCATCCATTTCAACATATTACAGTATTGCACAAGATATAAAATTTCTTGAAGGTAACATATACGTTAGTATACAGTATTTTATCATTATTTAAACGGCGATCAAGAGTTGACACAAATGACCGAAAAGGGAAAAGAATTTGGGAACCCTAGCCCTTATTTTCCAATCAATAAATCAAAATTAAGCTGGCCACTATCAGAAATTGCAAAATAATAAATGATAATATCTTGTTATTTCGGCGCCTTTCACCAGAAATCAAACAGAGGAAAAGGTTCAAGTAGTTCCATCTTGTTACGTTTATGAAATTTAAACACCAAAACGAGCGTCGCAGTTGCAATTTAACATTATACAACCAAATTAAAGAAAAATAAAAGGCACAAAAATAGCGCGAAATTTTGGTAAATTGTAACAGAAAGAAAAACAGAAACATCAATGCATGAGGATGTACTAAAATCAGAACCCTAGATTGAAATCGCAGCTTTCACGAAGGAACAGCCAAAGCAACTGAGAGAAGCTGGGATGAAGCAACCAAACAAAGAGAGAAAAGAAGAAGAAGTTTCTCTCCGCCTTGAACATTTAAAAATCAGATTAAAAAAGAAAGGAAAGAAAAACAGGTCGAGCTCAAAATCAGCTGCGAGCAGAACGAAAGAAGAGTTCGGCGGATGAGCTGAGAGAGACGAACCTGAGGAGCGACGGAGAGAAGCAACCGGTTGCCGCAATCGGCGAGTTTTCACCCGTGGGATACGGCAGCGTCGCATGGCGTTTATTCGTAAGTATTAATGTTTTGGGAATGCCACGTTTTAACATCACCAAATTTTTTAATTAAATAAATTTTCCAAACCAAAATCCGTCTTGGTTCAGTGATCCAACGATGACGTAAGCCAAGCCCACCATTTCTTTTACAACCAATTAAATTTCATTCTCATTCCATAATTTAAATTGACTAAAAGTAGTAATTTTAATCCTTTTTGTAAACATTTAATACAATATACACAATTGTAATTTTTTACTATAAATTTATGATTACATAAAAAAAAAACCTAAAATTTTAATCAAATAAATGAGATAAAAATGAAAAATAGAAAATCAAAATGGTCGCTTTATTTAAATATAACTACCATAACCACGATGTGAAAGTATAAAAATTAAAATGAATAAAAATTGAAATTACATAAACTGAAATGGATAAACGAGTATAACTCAGTACTAATTGGTATATATCTCCAACCACCTCTCTCTACGAAAATATAATAAGTAATATTCTCAAAAAATATATATATGCATTAAGAAAAAAATATTTGCGTTAATTCAAATTGTGATATCTACTACCTAGATCATAATAGAATTCTAAACACTAATTAGAAATACTTTTATGGTTTTTATTTAAATATTTTATTACTAACCTCTTTTTGCATTTTTTTTTTATTTTGCTCAGTGGTACAACAAATACAAATATGAAATGAAAGATTGAACCTCCTACCTCTAAAAAAAAGAAGCAAGATACTGCACACATTTATATTTTCTTTACTTAAATAGTTTTTCACATACTTTTTTAGGAAATAAAAACACCAAATTCAAACACACTCCTTAAACCTCCTTTTTAAAATTTAAATCTTGCCATTATTTTATAAGAGCTCT
>NW_019104508.1:792964-807478 GCF_001995035.1 Momordica charantia
GTATTTTTCATTGCCACGTATTCTTGGAAAGTCTTCTGGAATTTTGTATCTATTCTAAAGTTAATCATATTGCAACAAAAATAAACTTGCAGAGTAATTTTAATTCTCTGGATTTGGTCATGATTCTTCTCGTTCGTTCTTGTTTGTTTGATACAAATGTTGAATACTTGAGTATAAAAACGTCGGAGGCATTCGAACAATTTTAGATGTCCTAACATGGATTTTTAAGATCTCCATGTCATTTTTTTTCCCTTCTCAATTATATTTTTTCATCAAAAATATTTATTTTTCATTTATTTTATTTTATTTTAAAAATAAATGTATGCTAATTACATATAAAATAAACATTAGTCAGTGGTATAATTCATTTATATGCAATCTTTCATTTGTCTTACTCTCCCGATAGTCACCGAACATAAACTAAAATTGACATAAAAATATAATATTAAATTAATAAAAGTAAAATTTTTATATGAATTCAAATAATATAAAATTTAACATATAAATAATATGATGATCGGGTATTTTTGAAAAATTACATAAATTTACAATATTCCCACCAATAAAGTACGGACATATGAGATTTTAGACATCTGAAGATGTCGGGCATCTACATTATTAAAAAAACAAACAGTCTCATATTACATTAGATTAAAGTCCTACCTTATTCTATTCTTCCTAGAAAACTTCAACACCAATTTTATATTTTGGTAAATTTTATTTTATTATATAAAGATTGGTACATTTGATAATTTCGATTGGCCAAATTCATGAATCAACCCCCTTTTGTTTTGGGGAAGCTTTTTTTTACCGTCAAAAGTCAATTTCAAAAACTGCATTATTTGTGCTTAAAAACGTTGTAATTGTGTTGTTTGAATCCTAACTTTTGCAGAAAGTGTTGACTCTTATTGAACTAAAATTCGGCATCTATAGTTAAACTTAGGTTAGGATCTTTGTGGCAATTAGAAAATGAAAGACTCGAAATGTCTCCAAGTTGAAACTTGGGATACAGCTCCTTAGCCTAGAAAAAATATATCAAGATGTTTGGAGAAGGGTTGAAAGCTTCTCTAACTTTATGGGATAAAATATCATATATTGGAGGAGTGGATTTGAACTCACAATCTCTTAATTAGAGGTATATGTCAATTATCGTTGAGCTATGTTTGCTTTGACAGTTTTTCATTTGTTTTTTTGCTTTCAAAAGAGTGCCTACTTATTTTACAGGCTACATCTATTAATAGAAAGATTACAAGTTGAAATCAATATAATTGACACAATATATAATGAAGTCGGTAAACAAAGTAACATTTCAATATAAAGACGTAAACTAAAATTTAAAAGAGGAAAAACACGATTTTACTATCTAATCAGCCAATTTGACTTTTTTAAATGTAAAAAAAAAAACAAATTTTATCTATTTAACTAATTAAGATAGTTTTTAATATTTTATCCAATGTTGGTAAGACATTCTATATTTCCAACTTGAAGAAAAATAATTCATCAACTTAACTTATACAAGGACTAATTTACAAATGCAATGAATCCTGAAATAGGAAAGATAAATAAATAAATAAATCATAATTATTGATAAAGAGACGGACGAGAAACGGAGGCTATGATATAATTTTCCTGTGGCCAGTACAAGTTTATAATTAAATGGTGCTGACGTGTCTTCGTGGCCCACACGTCTTCAATTAGAATCCCACCTGGCACCCTCCCTCGAATATTATTTACCATTTTAAATTTTAATCTCCCGAGTTATTTCTGGTGGTCCCACGGCGGGAAAAAAGTAAGCGCTTGATGGAAGTTGGGAGTCAACTTGATGGACGGTGGTGATCCGCTGACACGCAAGGTTTGGGTAGGACGGATTGCATGCTAAGTACACGTAGTTGCAGATATTGGCAATCAGCCTTTTGATTATTGCACGCCAAAAGAGCGGTGACGCGTGAGCGTGAAAGGTGGCGACCAATGACCATTCCAAATTACAAATTAGAAAATGATATTTCCACGCCTCCTGGGGGGGGCAGAGGGTGAGGGCCGAGGGACAATACTACTTTATTTTTCCCTTCCAACTCATAAATGCCGACACGCACTATTGCTTCCTATGCTAATCTTTTTCTTTTAAAGGGAATTCTTGAAATTTAAAATTAAAAGTGTATTATACGCTTAAACGATTAATTTTGTTGCCTTAAAATGTGGAAAGAAGGTCCCGTTGCAAAATTTCCTAATGGGAATTAGAAATTATTGTAATCACTAATCAAATTCAAATCCCCCTAATATTATGCTTTAATAAAATTGGAAATTCTTTTTAGGGTAATATTTTTTTATAAGTATTTTGTCAATATATACCTATATTATGCTTTGAGAAAACTTTTGATATAAGAATTTTTCAACATAAACAA
The DNA here is from genome assembly GCF_001995035.1 of Momordica charantia. The sequence goes on from NW_019104508.1 coordinate 795,367, forward strand.
TTTGGAAGTATTTATATAAATAATATAAAATATATATGTATTTTTAAATATGGCGGAAAGTTTGAAGTTTTATCAAATAGTATAATTTAAATCAAATTCAAACTTAAACTATACTAAAAAAACAGAAATAAAAAAAAGGTCACATTTATATGCAAACTAGGAAGGACCCTAATTTTGGGTAGTTCTAAAAATCTATATAGAATATGTAGTGTGTAGTTTTCCTCTAATTTTCTCCCACAATTCTCATAATTGAAATAATTTATATATAAATAGTTAACATGTAAAATTTTACCTTTCCTGAGAATATTTATGACTCCCCTTACACTTGTGTTAAATTTGGAGGGAAGAAAAAGTTATGACATTTTTTTAAAAAAATAAAATTTAAATTTATACTAACCAACAAAACTTTCAACATTTTTGTAAAAACGTGTTTGCTAATTAAATACTTCCTCCAAGTGTGGTTGAGTATTATTTGAATTCTTAAAGCCACTTTTAACTAAGAAAACCTTATATAGAAAATATTTGTTGGCACTCAAAAGATCACTCAAAACTCTCCTCAAAACACTATTAGGTGCTTTGAAATGGCCTTTTTAACGATCTTAAAAATAATTTTAATTGAACACAATCATTTTTCACAGTCTACTTTTAAATATATATATATATATAGACACACAAAGAAAGTTTTTTACTTACAAAATTATGGATTGTGACACAATCTTAAATTTCGTTTGGTAACATTCTGATTTCTTGTTTCTGTTTCTGATTTTTTTAGAGACATTTAGTAACTTACTTCGTTTCTCGTTTCTAACATTTGAAAAACGTTTAAAAAATGTTAAATTTTGGAAACAGCAAAAAGTATTTTTGTTTTTTCTGTTTTTGTTTCTTAGTCTTAGATTATCTAATACATTGTATAATTAACTAAATGCCTTTGTTACTCTGTTAGCACGGGCGTGCCTAAATAACCTCAGAGCGTGTGGTTCGATACAATAAGTAATTTTAATTTGTTTTTTATTTTAGATATATATTTCCGAGCAAGTCATAAACTCAAATCATCACTCTCACTAGTTCTTGTAAAAAAGCAAAAATAGGAAATAGTTATGAAATATATTTTTGTTTCTATTTATTTTTTCTAAAAAACAATAAATAAAAATAGTTACCATACATATTCTTATTTCTAGTTCTAAGAAAATTAGAACAAAGTAACAGGACACGAGAAACGGAAGTAAACGGTTTCATCAAAGCCCAAATGATACAAAAGATGTTGGACGATTAGAAATAGTTATTTTCCATTGAGTTTCAAAGTGAAGCTAACAAACAACAACCCCTAATGTATAAGAATTATCAAATTATGTTATTAATCCTCAAACAATCATTTTCCCCCAAAATAATAATTTTCAGTTATTAGAAATTTAGAAAGGCATATTATGGTAATTTAAAGTATTTTGTTGTTAATTTAAAATCAATATAAATAATAATTGATGAGTATTGTTCATTATATAATTTTTTGAACAACTCGTGTGTATGTTATTGTTAATATATATATATACAGTTTCTACCTCTCGTATATATATATATATTATTATTTTATAGAAAATAGAATTTATACAACAATTATCCAACGGAAATAAAAAAAAATACAAATAGGATGGGCAATGAACTTTTTAGATCTCCAAATAGTATTGTCCTAGTAAACTCCACGTAAGCTCAACTTATGTTTCTCAATCAACCCAATTTGTAATAAAAATCATAACTTAAATAATAAATTGCTTTTGTAATTAAATATAACTTAAATTTAAAGAATAAAATTTCTTCTTTTTGAAGTATATAATATAATATTAAACGGAAAAGTTCCAACTAAGATAACCGCCCAACCACTTATCAATTTATGGATCCAATAAATTAATTAGTAGGAGGAATGGTATACTAGCAAAGCCACGATGGAAATGGATCGAGTACGTTTGACAATTTTAACGTTGCTTTCATGTTTTAATAGTCTTAGTCAAAGTCAACAATGTTAGGAAATTTGTCAATTTTTATTATTACTTGCCTGAATTTAAACTTGATGTCAACTTTAAATTTGGGGGCAGATAGGGTTTAGTTGGCGCGGATTGAAATAATATACTTATTTTCGAAGAATACATGTTGGATAAGTATTCCTCACCACAATTTGCTTTGAAATATAAAATTCAAAATTCGAAATCACGTTTAGATTGGGCGAGAAGGGAAAATTCAAAATTTGCTACTGAGGTATGATGTATTCAGTTGGTAATATGAAATTATAAATTTATAAATCAATTCAGTAAAAAATGAGAGTTATATGCTACACGGTTAGTGGTTAGTATTTTTTAATATGAGTGTGGATTTGCAAATTGAATCTCCATTTTAGAAATTGTTTAAGATATTTAGTAGTATATTTGTAAACAAGTGATTATTTCTGACTAAATATTTAGTTTGATCTAAATTTTGTATAATTATTATTTTATAATGTTTATCATTTATAATATATTATACCTTATTTATTATAGTTTTTTTTAAAAGTATAGAATAAAATAATATATTTATCAAAGTTTTTATCTATATGTAATTTTATCTTTTCAAAATCTGAAAATATTGAAAAGGTTAGTTTTCAAAATTTCTACGGTTAAGAGAATCAAAACAATTTTAAAAAACAAATATACTAAACATATATTTACTAAATTATGAATTCAACAAATTAAAAATAAAAATATAATCTAGATTACATATAAAACTGATACATATTCTTTAAAATTAAAATGTTACAGATTTTATGTCAAAAGTCAAACAACGATAAATTTCACTGCACACCATCATCATAATACTCATTTGCATAAAACTAACTTTATCTTAATGTATTTTATATTACATTTGAAGTTGAGTTATATGTTAATTTTATAAAATTTCAAACTTTCATATATATTTTTTCAAGAAAAGTATTTATGAAAATGACAAAATTTTATCAGAGGAAAACAGTCCTAAGAACCCATTTGAATATATGATTCAACTCATTCAAAACATTACTTATCGAATGTTGAAATCCGAAATTTGAAATTTACTTTTAATTTAATAATATCGAAGTGAAAATTCAAACAGGATAGTTGTGTAAGTGTAATACTGACATTATTTATATAGCCATTGAGTAGAAGCTTCGATTTCTGAATTCTGAATGGGCTTGGAATGTTGGTGGGTTTTATGGTAATGTTATTGGGTTGGTTGAAGGTGTCCATGTAGGGTGGGCCGTGGGCTGTACTGGAGGAGTGCGCCACGCAGTAGCAATGACGGTGGGCAATGGCAGCCAGCCTTGTAAATGTTGAGGCGCTGCTCAAGGCCAATGCTAGTTGAGATTGAGAGGCAGGGTGATTTGTAAAAGAAATGCAAACAAAGTCTTATATTGGTTAGAAAATGAGATGATGATGAATATACAAGATAGGAACTAAAAACAAAACCATGAGAGTTAAAATCATATCATCGTGGAGATGATCGAGGCATTTGGAGTATCGTTGTCCTTAACAGTATTGACCATGTCATGCCCACTGTTGATATAACGTCTGTTTGAGCATTAAATTTATAGATTGTCAACTCTGCTAGATGGTAACTGTGTGAATTAGGAAAAAAAAAAGTAATTTTTGATGAAATGAGACTTCAAGACGGAGCACGCCAGTGTGGTAGCGCCATGATTAAATGGGGTTTTTTCTTTCTTCTTCTTTTTATTGCTTTTTCCGGCCCATAAAGTGAAACCTGAATAATTTTCTTTTTTAAAAGAAGGGAAATTCTTTTGGTTGGTCATGGATGCAATTAGTGCTTTTAAGAACCAAATCTGGTGCATGGTCAAAGAAAGTTTCCCTTGAAATCCACGAAGTTACTTTTAGTTTTAACCCCACTCCCCACTCACTCCTCGTTCTAACGCCAAAATCACCTTTAAAAAGCCCTTTTCTTCTCCCACCTCCATTTCCATTAATCTCCCGCACCCACAACCACGCTCTTCCTTGGAAATTTCCACCTCTATCACTCTTCAAATAAAAGTTACTCACGAAATTTCCAGAGTTTCCTCAAGATTTTCACCATTGTCGTTGCAGAGCAGTGGAGATTGGGAGACTTTTTTTTTTTTATCTTTTTTCTTTTTTAAGCTCGAGTGGCGATCCTCGTTGGAATCTCACATTATATTTTCTATTAAAATTCTCGTAAGTGGACTAAATCCCGACTAAATCTTAAACAATGACCAAATGTGTTTTCTAATCTACTTTTCATTTTCTCTCTCTCCTACACCCCTACTTTGGACTTTGGGAGGTCAAATATTTTTAACCTAAATATATGATTAATATCTAAAGAGTGTTTTTCAACCTTTTTTAATTTAATTCCTATTATTTCATTATTTTTCAATTATATATTCTTGGTTAGTGGCTTAGGATAAGCTCATGTATTAATGAGTTCACAGCATTTTTAAAAATAAATGGAGAAAGAGATTAAATTTCCTAATTTCTCCTCTAAATTTGTAAGTTAACTAAGCTTATAATTAGCTAATTTTAATATTCATCAATAATAATGATATGATTGAAATATATTCAAATACAAAAGGATTAAATTGAAATTTTTTTTGAAGCATAGAGACTAAATTGAAAAATATCTAAATATTAATTCTAACATATATATTTAGCCATGTTTTTTTTATGTAAGATTGTTTATAGCTTTTATTCAAAATAAAATATAGATAGTTTGGCATGCTATAAATAGATGATGAATCAATATCACAAACTTGTGTCATTTTACTATTATGCATTATTGGCAATCTTATCTATCGAATAATAAATATATAAGTTAATTTCATTAGATTTTGTTCGTAAATTATATTTGTTCGCTGTTGTTTTTATCTATTTATGTTGAGAATATTTGTTTTGAACAACAATTTTTAGATAATTTAACCTTCTGCCTCAACAAAGATAATATAGGTCTCTGTCCATTAAATTAAATTTATTTAAAAAGATATTCACTCTCCATTGCCTTGAGAAAAATAAAAATAATAATAATAACAGTATTATTATTATGGTTAGGTCTACATGTTTTATTCTGCCTCTTATTCAATGTCATTTTCTTCCATCGTAATTATAATTTGACTTTCATACCCCAATGTTTGTTCTTCCTTTTGCCATTTTCTCTTTTTACCCCCGTGCCAATTACATATTTCTCTCTATCTCCCTCCCTCCCTCCCTCTTACTACTGTTTATAATTGTTATTATTATTTTTTAGAACCCATCTTACTAAATACGAAAGGCCAACCAGATTACAAAAAAAAAAAACCTAACTTGAACCAAACCCAAACGTAACAGTAATTGATATTTACTCACTTTTTTAATATCCGAGGTTCAAATCCTCATACTCCTACTTTATTGTACTAAAATAAATTATAATTTGAGGTTGAAAATTAAATTTGTGGTCAACCAAATCAATCTGGGTAAGTCGGTGCGTAAGTTTCACCCTTGATGAATCGACCATTCAAATTTTTTGAAAATAAGAATATGTTATAACAAATAAGAAAATGTGGATCAAGTAGTTGAGCTTTATGCTAAGTGAACTCGAGAATTGGGAGGAAGGCTACAATGAGGCAAAACGAAGCGACGAGACATTTACTCCAATCAATTTTATAGTCTACAAATTGATATTCACCCACAATTAAGATTAACCAAAAAGATATTTTATAGTCAATTTGAGCATAATTTATTAAACGTAACATCAATTGCCTTCACATAAGTGGAATGTTTTATCTCTTATTCCACCATTAGTTGAACTAACTAAAGCTAAATATACTTTTATATATTTTCATACTAATAAAAAAGATCCACCATGAAAGGAGGTTTTTGTTAGTTGATAAATAAATATAATTTTGATTTGATTACCATAAATTAAGAAGGTAAACACGATCCTATTTATTTTTTCGAAAAAGTAAAAATGTAACAAATATATAATTAAATTAACGGATTAATAAATAAATATAAAGTTGGAGAACAAAATATGAACATTAAATGAATTTTTCGAAGATCAAATACAACAAATTGAACCTTAAAAATATAATCAGATATCAATTATGATTCAACTATCTTCATTTCCGCGTTTTGAATTTCACAATTAATAAAATAATTGAGGAGAAAAGATATATGAAAAACAAATTTACAGTTACATTACAGCACACCCGGAAAAAAAGAAAGGCAGGCTAAATTGATATTTTATGATGTCCAGTCTAAAAAGAGCAATTATTAGAGCAGGAGGAGAGACACAGCAGGTGGAGAAATTATTGGGAGTCGGGCATATGTGGGGAGCGGGGCAATTTAGTCACATAGACGTCGGCAGGCAGTCTTCGTAATTCAAAGGTCATTTCCGTCATTTCCCTCTTAAATGCATTTTAATTTTCTCTCCTACAGTGAAAAAGGGGAGAGAGAGAGAGAGAGAGAGAGAGAGCGAATACAGAGTGCTGGAATCACATGGCTTTGTTTTCCTGTCACCTCTCTCCTCTTCCTCCCTCTCTCTCGCCTTCCTTTTAATCGCCAACTCGACGAGCCAGAAGGTTCCCTTCCCTTCCCTTCCCTCTCTGACTCGGCCATGGCAGACGACAAGGTGCCCTCCTAATGCATCGTTTTCTTTTTCTGCAAATCTGGTTTTGTTTTGTTTTGTTTCCTGGATTTGAACCTTTGCTTTGTGATACGGCGAGATGAGTGGGGGATTGTAAACAAGGGCATTGTCTGTAGTGCTTCGCTGTTTTTCGTTTTCCTTTCCGTTTGTTGTTCTTACATTCTGTTAGTGGCCAGAACGGTGATCTCGTCCGGCATTGTGAGAACAGGATCGGAAAATGTCTCACCTATTCTTGTCTTATTTGATCTGAGATTTTTATGATTTTGTTTGTGGAGATTTCCTTGGTTGTATTATTTTCAATTTCTGAGCACCTGCTGAGCCTCTGAGATTATGTGTATTACCAAGCCGTTGATCTCTCTCTAGTACTCGAGATTTTATTATTTTATTTGTGTACCAATCTTTTAGAGTTTTAGCTGAGCTGATGAATCTATCTACGCATAACGCTAGTTTACATCCATTGGCTTTTTTTTTTTTTTTTTTTTTGTTAAACATATTAGTTTTTATGTTACGTGAACTAATTTGTAGATCGCGCTCGTTACCCTTTGTTTGGTATTGGTTAACGTTAAATAACTTGCATGGCATAGCTTAAGGTTGTGGCTTAGAAATTAGTTATTTCACACACCGGCCTATTTTCCACTGACAGTCAATTTATTTTCTAATGAATATTGTCCTCCAAAGGTCTAAGCATTTTCGTTATTATTTTCTCTGGTTTCTGCAACCTATTTTCTTCGATTCCTTTTCCTAGCCCCCTCTCTTTTGGGTTCTTATAGGGATCTCTGTTGGTTGATCATTCTTTTCTTTATTTTTCTTCTTTTTATCTTTTCTGCGTATATGTTGGTGCTTCTTTACATGTTCTATTACCGTGTGACTTAGTGTGTTAATCATGGATTCTAACATTTGTAATCTTTTACGTGATCCCTCCACTCTTACAACCAATTATTCAGTTCCATTTTGCCAACTGATTGCTTTCAACCTCTAACATTGTATATACTTTACAGGAAATGTCAGCCCCTGTCATTGATGGAAATGACCCTGTTACCGGTCACATAATATCCACGACTATTGGAGGCAAGAATGGGGAGCCCAAACAGGTTAACATTCATGTCAATCCCTCTCCACTTATTTTCTAATTTCCCATGCGTATTCTATAAAATATGGAGACTAAGAGATTCAATTTTGTTGGTCAACAGTATATATTTTTTCTGCACAAACTTATGATACTTCTGATTTTTCTTGATCCTGTAGACCATAAGTTACATGGCAGAACGTGTTGTTGGGACTGGGTCATTTGGTATTGTTTTCAAGGTATTCTATACGTTATTCCTCTAGCAGTTTGATTCTTTTGTCATTTTCTTGGTCATATGATACATGATGCATAAATGTTCTCTTTCTCAGGCCAAATGCTTGGAAACTGGTGAAAATGTGGCTATAAAGAAGGTTTTGCAGGACAGAAGATATAAGAACCGTGAGCTCCAGTTAATGCGCGTGATGGATCATCCAAATGTGATTTCCTTAAAGCATTGTTTCTTTTCCACTACTACTAAAGACGAACTTTTTCTCAACTTGGTTATGGAATATGTCCCTGAAACCATGTTTCGGGTTTTGAAGCATTACAGTAATGCAAATCAAAGAATGCCAATCATCTATGTCAAACTCTACATGTACCAGGTACGAATGATTCTCCTTTATAATTTCAATTTAACATGTGGCTCTTTTCTCATGTGCATTGGGGTTTCGTCCAGGTTTTTAGGGGCCTGGCCTATATCCACACGGTTCCTGGAGTTTGCCACCGAGATTTGAAGCCTCAAAATATTTTGGTACACTCTTTGACGATTTAAAAAAGGATATCAATATTGAGTTAAATTTTTGTTGAAAAGAATAGTTGTAGATGCCTATACTTGTGGTTGATGATTGCCTAATGTCCTACTTGCTTTCTGCAGGTTGATCCCCTTACACACCAAGTTAAAATATGTGACTTTGGAAGTGCAAAAATGCTTGTACGTTGATAAATTTTCAATATGTTGTTTCTTTCACTTATATTTGTTTCTTAATACTTTCGGAGTGTAATATTGAAGTTTGCTATTTCAGTGCGTTGGTTTAAAGTTTCAAATTTCCTTTATAAGAAAAGTATATTTCACTATTGTCATATAAGTTAAAGATTTCCTTGTTACATTGATTTTTTTTTCATGTTCATGATTGAGAGCTCAACACAAACATACAGTGACCTATCAAAATTCCCTCTTTGGGGTGGGGTGGTTGTGGGGATGTAGTTTTTGGTCCGTACATTAGTCTTGTTTATCTTATAAGTTTGCTAATTCCACTAAAACATACATTGGCTTCTGAAACCTAACTCTTAGACTAGATCATCATTTTATGGATCCTAAATGCCCATATCTAACTCAGGTCATACAAATCTATACTTTTGAAACCGATTTGTCTACACACAAACCTTGGCTTTCCAATTGTGCAAGCTTCCAAAATCCTTGAACTAAATGTTTCCTTTAAAATATTTATGAAGGTGGTTTGCATGCATTTACTGCTTTCCATGCTGTCAATTTGATTAACAACCAGCAGTGAATCACCATGGTTTGCATGGTCAAATGGACAAATTAAATTGTGAACTCTAATGTTTTTGGGGTTGCAAATTCGAATCTTGTTGCTAGCTACTTAGAGTTTGAGTATTCTATGGGGTTTTCAATTCTAGATATTGTAGGACGAAGCAGGGTTGTTTTTTGATATTACTCCAGCATTTGGGTGCCTAAGACTATCTTCTTACGAAAGGAAAAATAAACTGCAAACAAGAATCGACAAATGTCTTTTTTGTTTGATCTTTTTATCCTGTCTTCCTCTCGAGTCTCAAGTGTGGTTATCAGTATGCTTGGATGAGTAAAAATAAGTTAGTTGATTGCCAAGGCTTTAAAAGTAGCAGATGCTTTATTTTCATTGCCCCACTTTCTTCGTTAAGTCTTATTTTGAGTACTTTGATCTGTGTGCTCCAGATGAAAGGTGAAGCCAACGTTTCATACATTTGTTCACGCTTCTATCGAGCACCAGAACTCATCTTTGGAGCTACAGAGTATACAACCTCAATAGATATTTGGTCAGCTGGTTGTGTCCTTGCAGAGCTACTTTTGGGGCAGGTAAGCGTTTTCAATGATTTTTTCAATTTAAACTTTGTCATAACTCATAACCAGCTTAACACTAATTTATGTATTTGTAGCCTTTGTTTCCCGGAGAAAATGCAGTGGACCAGCTTGTAGAGATTATTAAGGTATTCTTGGATATTATTATTCATTACAATTTACACATTGTGTACAATTTACCTACTTTGCGATGGTTATTTTTTAGGTTCTTGGCACACCAACTCGTGAAGAAATTCGATGTATGAATCCAAGCTATACAGATTATAGGTTTCCACAGATAAAAGCTCACCCATGGCACAAGGTCTGTGACATATTCAAGTTGATCCTAGGGGCATTTTGTCTCCCATGGTCTTGTTACTTTGGAGCTTTTTCTCTTACATGCATTATGTGCTATTTGTCAGGTTTTCCACAAACGGATGCCTCCCGAGGCAATAGATCTGGCCTCACGATTGCTTCAGTATTCACCTAGTCTCCGCTGCACAGCGGTAAGTTCAATATGCTCCAGTATCTTTCTATATAGCAATGCGACATTATCTCTGCACTTCTTTTGAGGAGTCATACCTTTCCATGCTATAACTTGCTCTTGGTTGATTTTTGGCTGAAAATAAATTCAAGTTTCTTTTTCATTGGAATAGTAGTACAATTATATCAAGTGGATATTGGCTTTTGTCTGCGACAGTGGTATATTTTGCTCTTCTTGAGTGTATCTACTTCTCTGCATGCAGCTGGAAGCTTGCGCACATCCTTTCTTTGATGAACTCCGAGAACCCAATGCTCGTCTCCCAAATGGTCGACCATTCCCACCCCTCTTTAACTTCAAACAGGAGGTGTGTATACCATTTTACCGTCATTCTAAGGAAATTGCCAAATATATGTTGTTGAATATATCTGTAGTTTAGACATATTATGGTATTTGTCTTCAGAGCATAGATGCCCAATAGTTTTTATTGTGAGAACTGAGAAGGAAGAAGCAGCAATGTAAATGGTTTAATTATGCCTGTTTTTAGGGAGCAGATCGAGGTTCATATTGAATTCAATTGCATCTCTTTAAGCCTCTGCATCGATCGTGATTGAAAATAACTAAAACTGTTCCAGAATCTATACTAATCAGTAATCAAGAAATTGTTGGAAGACTTGGTTTACTAGGTTACTTGCCAATTAGAATTACTATTTTATATTCATTATGTGTTATGGTAATTGATATTTCTCTTGCAGCTGTCGGGGGCCTCTCCAGAGCTCATTAACAAGTTGATACCTGATCAAGTGAAACGACAGATGGGTCTTAATTTGCATCTGGCAGTGTCGTAAATATAGACTTATGTGCAGTTGGATTCTTCTTGTTCATGCGTGGTGCAAAGCCTACCGACCAACTTTAAGTTCAACTCCGCCTGTATTAAACTGAGGAAGTTTACGTTGCTCTACTCCGAAACCTGCAGGTCGGGGGACTACATACCAATTCTTCCTCGACGTGTTGTTTTCCTCGTACTGTCCACCCAAATTCCATCCATCCCTCAATCTCAGTTCTGATGATACCACCTCAAGTTGTTGTATATGTTTGGTAGTATATTGAAGGAAGCCAGAGTTTGACTTAGCAGAAAGCTGCTAGAAGAGGGATAGTAGTAGGGAAAATTGTGCATCTTTAGTTAGGAAGAAGAGGGTATCTAATTATGTGTATGGCTGAAGAAAAAATGGTTGGAATCGAGTTGGTTATTGGGTTTTGTTTCCAGTTCCAGGGTGGTTTCAAGATGGCTGACTTCAAATTGCAAAAACTTGTAGCTATCCTATTATTGTATTCCAAGAATCTCTCTCTTAAAATTAATCACGAATCTATTTGTACTTCACATCTCCATTTCTTGTTGGTTCTGCCTCTTGACTCAAAGGGAAAAGACTTTGCAATGGAAACTATCCGAACTGTATGTTCTAAATCATGAAGCCAAGCCATAAGAGATAAAGTCAAAATGAAAAGTTATTGCCATAATTTTGCAGTTAGTAAATGAAGAGTTCTAAGGAAATTAAAAATTTAAGATTAGTTTAATTCTGAAATTGTTTTTGCATTTGCACATGGTAGTCTTGACTCTCGACTGTCATTGTCCTCTCGAGCTCTTTGGAGCTAACCTGCTACTGCGTCTGCGTGCGTGCTAGGGCAACTTCAAGAGGGAAGATCGACGAAAAACAAATGGAGAGATGAGAAGAAATAAGAAAAAGGATGTAGCCTCGCCATTATTTCCGAGAATTGCGCCAAATTCCAAAAGCCGGAATCATTAATGTTGGCGCCACTGGGGCGCAGAGAGACATCGAGCTCTAATTTTTTTTTTTTAATTTTATCTTAT